>VYZT01007449.1:16574-72148 GCA_013400735.1 Pomatostomus ruficeps | reverse complement strand
ACATATGTATATATATATATACAAACCAAAAAAGATTTAATGAAAATGATAAGCAGCTCCATTCACTCCCTCCCCAACAGACTCACTCCATGCTTCTAGCAAACATCTGGTTACTTTATAGACTAAAGAGAGGTAAAATGCTGTACAGAGTCACCTCTTCCATGAGAAATAGGTTAAAGGATTACAGTTTGAAGACAACTAACAGATGGACAGGACAGAACAATTTTTTTTACCTTCCTCATAGCAATAGGATCTTCTTAGTTACAAAGAACAGATTATGAACAAAATGCTGGCCAAAGCATGGCTTTACCAAGGACAAATCCTGCCTGAGCAACCTGGTGGCCTTCAATGATGGAGTGGACAAGGGAAGAACTACAGATATCATCTATCTGGACTTTTGTAAGGCATTTGGTGTGGTCCCCACAACATCCTTCTCTTTTAAATTGAAGAGAGATGAATTTGTAAATTGGACTGTTTGTTGGATTAGGAACTAGCTAGATGGTCACCAGCCAGTAGTGGTCAATGACTCAATGTACAGATGGACAGCAGTGACATCCCTCAGGGGTCTTTATTGGGAATGGTATGGTTTAATATCTTCATCAATGACACAGACAGTGGGAATAGGGCACCCTCAGGAAGTTTGCAGATGACACCAAGCTGAGTGCTGCAGTCAATATACCTGAAAGACAGGATACCATCCACAGGGATCTGGACAAGCTTGGGAAGAGGGCTCATGGGAAACTCCTGAAGTTTAACAAGGCCAATTGCAAGGTGATACACCAGGGTCAGGGCAACCTTTGGTATAGTACAGGTTGGGGGATGAAGGGATTGCAAGAAGGGATTGCAAGAAGACCTGTGGAGAAGGACTTGGGGATACGGGAGGAGGAAAAGCTGGACATGAGTCAGCAATATGCACTCACAGCCCAGAAACCAATCGTGTCCTGGGCTGCACCAAAATAAGGTGGGCTGCAGGTTGAGGGAGATGATTCTCTACTCTGCCCTTGTGCCCATTTGGATTTCTGTGTCCAGCTTGGGGGTCTTCAGCATGGGAAAGACATAGACCTGATGGAGTGGGATCAGAGGAGGGCCATGAAGATGATCAGAGGAATGAAGAGAGTCCCTGTAAGACAGTTGGGCCTGTTCAGCCTCGAGAAGGGAAGGCTCTAGGGAAACCTTATTGTGGCTGTTAAATATTTGAAGGGGGCCTATAAGAAAAATAGGGACAAACTTTTGAGTAGGAGCTTTTCATATGGGATAAGGGGCAGTGGGTTTAATCTAAAAGAGGGTATATTTAAACCAGATAAAGAAGAATATTTTTACAATGAAGGTGGTGAGCCACTGAAAGATATTACCTAGACAGGTAGTAGATGCCAAATCACTGGAAACATTCAAGACCAGATTGGCCAGCCCTGTCCAACCCAATGTATTCTATGAATCTATGATTCAAAGACTTGTGGGTGGCCAATCGAATCCTGTTTAGTACCAACCTTGAGGTCTTACAAGTCCGTGTAAGGCACTTTAGAGCTTTAAATACATTTTGCTGCCTCATAATGTAATTGATCTTGTTTAGCTCCAGAAAGGTTTGAAAAATATGGTAATATTTTTCACATTGCGGCAGCTGCAGTGGTGCGAAACATTAATCAGTTCTGCATGATTTTTAATTAATGGTCTTCAGTCTCTAATTAATGGTCTTCAAGTGTACAGTGGGAGTAGTTTTCATTTGTGCTCTACTATTGTATTTGTCTTCCTTTAAGAAAATATAGACAGTCTAAGTTCAGAACACTGCTCAACATGAAAATTGTGCTCTTAAATTTTAAAGCAAAACTACAGTTAACTCTGTGGATCTGCAAACCTCTCAGTCAGGGAAGTGACATTCAGAACTTCATGTCTCAATCTTGATTCATTAGGCATCTCATTTCAGAAAAGTTAGTCCTTTAAAGAGCACAAGATCTCTCCACATCCCTCCCAAAAAGTAGAATTGGGACAGTAGAGATGTCATCATCAATCAGAACAAAAGCTGTTAAAGCAGCAGTGATCTGCTTTAAAAAAAAGCATTACAGTAGAATTATGAATGCATGTAAATTACTTCTTGCTGAGGACACAAGTTACAGGAAAGCCCTTTTTAAGGGATATTATACCTTATCTTGGACATGTGTATTGCTGCAATTAGGTAGTTTGCTCTTTAATTTGGAAGCATGAGGTGTCTGGGCAGTATTATTAAAGCTAGCTGTATTCTCAGGGCCCTGCTGCGCAGTCAGCAGGAATAATTTTACCATTCTCATTTATGAGCCTTTGGAGCCATAAACACCTCCCAGCTTTCTGTGAGGAGCTCTGCAACTGAATAAGCAGCAAGTTCATTAGCAATCTGGTTGCAGAGAAGGAGCAGGAGCAAATGTACTCCTACAGGAAACTATATGCCTTCTATGTACTAGCTGGTACAGCCTTCTAATGAGGACTGACAGCAAATCCCTGCTTCAACACCACCATGTGAAAAATTCAAGGAAGGCAGGTGGAGATCAGATAAGCAGAATCAACCAAAGCTTTTCTTCCCCCTTAAACATATAGATATGTATATAACGAACCCTTTGTCCCTTAATAACTGGGTCACACCCAGTTCTTGCTAGCAGTACTTAAAACTGGCACAAGATAATGCTTGGATTTTAACTTCTTTGAGATGTTCCTTTCCATGTGGATGGAGGTCAACATTACAAATTTCATGACTGTAGCTGGCCCCAAATTTGACAGTCTCAGCTGGAGGCCAGAGTTCTAACCAAGCCTCTTAGCTCAGAGGTGGCCCTTTCTGCATCAGGGTTGATGGGAACTGGTGCGTGTGCCTATACAGGAGCTGACCCTGATGTTAGTATTCAGAGGTTAAGTGCAAGATGTTGGTCGTCTCTACCATTTTCCTATGAGTGTTAAATTTTCTTGAAATTATGAAAAGTGTATTAGAGGATTGAGTGTCTTGCGTCTTCAGCTCTGCAGAATTTTCTGCTGCCTGGCTGTGGGATGGTGTGAGGAGCTGTTATATGTGACAGGTTAATGGAAACAGATTTTTACATGCATGAGACCCCCACAGGTGTGTGGTGGGAGGGAGCAGTGAATGGAGCTTTTTATCAAACGTCTTTCAAGGCAGAGAACTCGTGACCTTAAATGCACACCCTTTTCATATTCATTGTGTAAATCTGACATGGCCCAATTCTAGTGGGGAAACACACACCTTCACTGAGTAAATGTGCAGCTGGCTCCCTTGCAGTACCATCTTTCTTTCTTCATTCACACATGCATGAATACCTTGTTAGACCATGGAGAAGGATTCCTCAGCAGCAGGGATGAAGGGACAAGACAATTATTCCTCTTGTTCTAATGGATGTATATGGCTGAATGATTTTCAAGTCTCATTTAAATCCAGATTGTCTCTCCAAACAAACAGTCTCTTGGAGGAAAGAGATAGGAAAACAGGAAGGCTTTCATCACGAAAGGAAGAATTCCCAGTTTTACAGTTTGAACAGAGACACACTGAAGCCACACATGCTCTCCATGGACCTCTAAAGACTGGTTCCTCCATTGGCCAGCAGCTAACAGAGCTCCCTGCACAGTCTGTGCTGTCAAATGGTGTCAGGAAATCTCACTGGACAGTAAATTCTTATTTTTTACTATTCTTGACTGTTAAAATTGTTCCCATTGCAGCCCAGGCTAGCTGGCACTCCCATACAATTTCCAAGAAATCTGAGGGCCAGTGCCAGCTGGGGACTATTGCCCATACACAGTTTGTCTTGGAGGCTAAGTTGAACACCATGATAACAGTCTTTGGTGATGGAGAAATGGCATAACTCTAGTGCGAACCTAGCTGACTGTAGAGCAACGCAACCCTCAGTCTCTTAGAAAATGAGTGGTAAGACTTCCAATAACATGTGCTCTGCTCCTGGTGTAGTAAATTGTGTTCCTGCTTCTGAAGAAGTAGTGGTTTGGTTTTGGGAAGAGTGATTGAGGTGCTGAGTTTTTCTCTGGGAACAGATTTGTGGAGCACTTTATGGGTGTTAAAACTCAGCTGTCCAGAGGGTATGTGCAGATGGGAAATGGTCATTGTGATCCTAAACATAAGGGAAAGTTGGAAGTATTCCTTCAGTAAAAAGACAAAGGCTGATACCAGAGAGGGCAAGTAGGAGGCCAGAAAGGGGTTGAAAGTGCAGGCACATCTGGCTTTGCTGAAACAGCAAGCACGCTATGACTTGTGATTAGCTCATCAGCTGTGTAATCTGTGTGACCCACAGGGACCAAGGAGTGCCTGGGAGGCTGCCCTCTTCCTCAGGAGTTTTCCACACTGGTGTTAGCACAGGCAGACCTTGATCCTGGGCAGCACAACAATGGCAAGGCATTAAGGAACACAGCTAGACCTTTGCTTAGGATGTTTAGAATCTTATGTAGAATCTTACACAGAGTGTAAATGCTACATGACTTCCTAAATTCTTGTTAAGAAATAAATCGTAAGGTGACTGAGACCACTTTGAAATAATAGAACAGGAGCTGAATCAACAAATGAAATGTGTCTAGAACAGAGGACTTGAATATATGCATCCAGCCAGTAACTAGATCTCTGTTCCTTACCCACTCATTAGTCTCTTTTCAGCAGAAGTTTCACACTAAAAGGGATGACTCTTTTAAACATAGTATCAATGAGAAAAATACAAGCTTAAGGCCCCTTTTTGGCTCCAGCTTTGTTCTCAAGCTGAAGCATGTGCAATCAGGATGGGATGCAGGGTGAGGCAATACACTGGGGAATGCAATGTCTTATTAAGGGATTTGTGAGGGAAATACTTCCACAATCTGCATGCATTCACCCAGCGTAAAATAATTGTTACATCCTGAAAGTAAATCAGCACAATGAGATAGGGAAGCTGAGTACCAAGTTATTTATGCCCCTTCTTGATGTAAGATTTTGGGAGTCCAACAGCTGTTGGAAGAGATAACTCCCTGATTGCTTTTAATCTTCACAGCTAAGGCTGATTTCCATCTCACCTTCTAACACAAAGTTTCATGCTGCACTGCTAAAAAAGTTTTCAAGGTTTATGTACAGGAAACTGATGTGTTTGCATTTTGTCTCCCCCGCCCTGATGTCTCTTTTCAGGGGGAAAAAACAGCTGCAGTATTAACGGAGTAGTTACAGAGACTGCAGGCATAGCATGATATCCAAAGTTTAGGTTAGCACCATCATCAGAGTCATGGGATGTGAAAAGGGTAGGCATTACATATACAAGGTACTGCAACAGAAGGTGGCATTTTGATCAGTGGCCAAAGCTATATTTTTTTTTCCCTAGTAAATTAGTCCAGTTCTTTTTTTTTTTTTTTTAATTATGAAAATCTTTTATTCTGATCTCCAAGTGCAGTGTGTGATTTTTAGTATTTTTTCCCCAAAGCAGGAATGCAAAGGAAGGCAATTATCTTGAACTCCCATTCTTTATGAAAACAATGCATCTTTAAGGGGCTTTTTTGGATACTAAATCTGTGTGTCTTACTTTTTAGCATATTTACTTGCCAAAAAGGAAGAAGAAATTTGTCTAGAGTATGGTGAATACTTTTGGGTGATAGTTAAAGCAAAGGATTTCCTCTGTCATTCACATTTAGATTACTTCAAGCCTTCTAGCCTGAATCCTGAGATTGCATGTATAGTTTTCCAGGTCCGTATGGGATCTCACAAAACTGCTGCACAGCTGAACTGATAAGATTTAAGGTAAGCTGAAACTTATAGGAGACAAGGACTCTGCTCTTGAACCTGGAGGACAAAGCCCACTTGCTTTAAGTCCTAGCTTAGGGGGAGGAGAATTTGTAAATCAAACTGGCTCCTGCCCTTGTTGACCCTGATACTATGTTGATATGCACAGCATGAAACCCTCTTATAAACAAGAGCAGATATCATACATTATGGTAAATCCAATATTTTCCTGGAAGTTAAGAGAACAGGAGATAATCAGGATTGCCTCTCTTTCTCAGCTAGGAAGAAAAGTCCTTTCTTTTCCTTTAATTTTTCTTCAATGTCCTTTCAGTTTTAATCAATAAATATGGGTTATTAAATTAAAAAGAAATTAAAATGGATCTGTTTTGTTATTGGATATTTTTATTTTGTTTATTTTATCCAATGTCCCTCTTGTATTTCTTTGTACATGTGACCTCTATTTCTATCTTGACCTTCAAACGTTTCACCCTCCCTTGCACTTTTGCAAGGCTCCAAACAAACCTGCTGGTGTAAAATGGACCTGGTTTCCATGCAGTCTGAGTCTTGTAAATAAGACTTCAAAAGCTTTTCTTTTAGAGTAAGTAAATCAAACCTGATCCATATTGGCTGCAATCACACCTTTCTATCTTCTTGATGTTGTCCACAGAGCAGTGTTAAATGCTCCTTATTTCCTTCCTGACAGGGAGTGTCTGAGCACAAAAATATCTGACATTATAATTAGTTCTTTTGTTGACAGCTTCAATAGAAAGACCCAAGTCAGAAAGGACTAGAGACCAGACTCTCTTAGCGGCAGGGGTACACTTATTTACTGGATCCGTGGTTAGCCCAGGGCTTTTCAGATGAGGCAAATAGGGCCTTTGCTCAGATGTACTGGAGATTTGGGTGTCCGTGCAGTATCTTGTATTCAAGGGCAGCACACTTGATAGTCAACACTGCCAGATCTGGTTTTTTTGTGCAATGAAGAGAAATGGGAGCGGGATTCAGACTGCCCTCTACAGCTATGTAATATAAGTGTTTAGCATGAATTGGAGAACTTGCCATGGCCATGCAGAAACAGGGCTCCCTATGCACTCATGGGGCTTCCTAGGCAGTCATGACAGTGGTCAGGAAGGTCAAAATAAAGAAACTGTGTTGTGCCTGACAGCCCAGACTGTTGCCAAGCTGGATCTCACATAGTCTACATCACCCTGAAATGGAGTCTGCCTCTTGTCAGCAATTGAGACACTCTGATTCAGGTCCTTGCTGCTGCTACGCTTGGCTTCAAATGCCTCTTGCCAGAGGACAGCTAGTGCCCTGCATCCACATCAGTGAAGAAGGTGGTTACTGAAGGTCACCTTATCCTTCAGTGTAAGTTTAACTTAATAACTTCAGGCTTTTGGCCATCTCCACAAACTGTGGGTTCTGAATAACTCTGCCAGGCCAGGAAACTACATCTGAGTGATATAACTCTGAATGTTGGGCAGCCCTAAGTTGCATAGAGAAAAGGTCTCCTTTCCTGGAAGTTATTAATCCAATTCACTATTAGTCCCATTTTCACAGGGTCCAAGTCTGTTGCTTTGTCTTTGCAGTCTCAATATATATGACATTAATAGAAGTCAGGAATGAAAGCATTTCCCTTAAAACATCCTAAAACCCATCTCTTTCACCCTACACACAAACCCTGTTATTGCCCACATTTGTGTATGATTGTGGAGTATGACAGATTAGGGGATGTGGGTGTCATTCTTTGCCGAATGTCACTCTCTGGAGAGCTTGATTTTTATCTCTTTTCATGCTTCCTGATTTATCAAGATAAAGATGACATCAGCTGTTAAAAATGGTTCAAAACTGCTGTTCTTTGACAAAAAATGAGTCATTCACAGCTAAAAGGAATAAGATTAACTTTTCAAATTCTTGCTCCAAACAATAAACAGGCACAATAGAAATACTGATTTTTCTGTTCAGTGTTTTTCCTCTCTGTTTTTTGCTTTATTTCAACCTACACAGCTTGGGGCTGATCAAGGAGTATATTAAGCATTAACAACACTTTGACCAAAGTCTGTGCAATTTATGGAAATTCAGTGTGTCTTCAACTTTGATCCTGTAAAGAAATTCAGCAGGATATGCAGAAAAATCTCTTTTCTTTGCATAAGCTCCAGATGAAGCTTTTCACTCCCCAGCTGAGACAAGTCTTTAACAACTGTACTTCATGTTGTCGATGCTTGTTTTTATGCAGTAAGTTTGGTTTGGGGATTCTGTATTTAATACTGGCATGCTATAAACAACCACATCTCAGTGCTGTGCTGAAATCTTGTTTCCCAAGTCCAGTTAAAGCTTCAGTGAGATAGAATGTGAGTCTGATTACTTCCCAGCCTTGCAAGATTGTAAATATTTCTTGGCACATTTTGGGGCAGAGGTTCTTACAACTCAGTCTTTTCAGTGATGTTCACAATGGTCCTTGCCTAAGTGCACAACAGGATAAAATATACAGTGGAAAGGCCAAGCACAAGTTTAAAAGTCTCTTTTCAGGTGTTTGTGGCCGTGTGACACTGCTGTGGGGCAGTGAGTGCCCGCCCTCCTGGCTGCCCCTGTGTGTGCAGGATCTTGTGGGGCATTTTGCAGCATACTCCAGCAGCTAAGGTTGTATCTGCTCTGGTGAAGCTGTATCCCACCAGGAGTTTTTACAGCCTTCCTAGACTGTGCTTAGAAAGTTGATTTCAATTTTATAAACAGCAATAATTTCAGATGGAGTTTTTGTGTTTACAACAAAGAATCAAATTTCATTAACGATACACAATAATCCATTTTGTTTTCATGGCAAAACAATAGAATAATTTAAATGCCCATTTTATATTTTCTGATGTATTGAAATAAAGTTAAAAATCTATTAATTTTGAATTAATTGCCGACCTTTAAGTTGGCTTCAGAATGATATATTGAGTCTGTATGTTGGGAGGGTTCATTGACAAACAGGCTTTAAATGTTCTCTCTAAATTTAGCTTTTTAAAAATATATATGATTTTTTAAAAAATTCTTTAGGAATTTAAGCAAAAAACCCCTGTATATTTGAATGAATAAATTGTTCATCTAAAAAGTTCATCTAGCTCTGTATTATCTGGTCTAACACATTCACCACAGTTTTTGAATCATATCCAGTATTTTTTAATGAGTGAGAGGCCAAGCCCAAAGGTTTGAATGCAAACCCACAGTTCATATCTTTAAAGGTTCTTATCTGGATGTGGTTTGGTATTACTACCATCAAACTCCACTGTGAAATGAAGCTGTTACTGAACATGGAGCTCAACTGAGCATCTCAACAGATATTCAATGTTACATCTGCATGAACAGAATTAAGCCAAAATTGGCTTTTCTGGAATCTGCCAGTTCTAAATAAAACTTGCAGCAGGAAAATCCCTATTGTGTACTGCATCAGTTGATAAGTCAATAAAGTGAATTTGCAAGAGACTCAATGTACAAAAAGATCAATGTCTCCTTGGGTTCTTAACAGCTTCTCCTGTCAAGAGACTCCTAGTACTAAAAGCCTACTACTTTAGCCTTCATTATAGCCCTTACATTTTCTCTGCTATGATGTATCTGTGATAAAGATATTTAGGATAAGGCAGGATCTCAAGATTTGCTCCTTGTATGATGGGTGAGTAGGGAAAGAGAAAGGTGAAATTTGACTACCAAGACAGACAAAGTGTTTTTGGGTACAATTGCTAGCTAGAAAACAGACAGGACTTTATTCAGCTTACTCATTTAGAGAGATTCAAGTTATGGAGAATAGGAACAATTAATTTCATTCTCCACACTGACAGACTCTGACTCTTATGAAGTCTTTCAAGAGAGGAAGGTGGAACTCTCAGGTTAGACCAGTGTGTTTTGACAACTGGGTCTTTTAATGGAAGGTGCAGGAGGTTCAGGGATGACAGCCCTGGACAGCAGCAAGGTTGGATCAATAAGCATCAATCTTAGATTAATTCTAATTCCTTAACTCCACCTCTGTGTTTTGTATTTACCAAATTTTTTATATGCAACTACTTTAGGCACCACCATCACCTTTGCTGCCCATCTGTAAAAGACATACAGATTATATTATTACTGACTCCTCTCCAAATTCCAGATAGGATAATGCTGCCAAAGCCCGGGTCTGATCACCACCAGGCTCTGTGCTTCTCCATCTTGTATTTGGACAAGAAATCTGCAGACAATACCAGAATTTGAGTTACATTGCAGATCTGTGTGGCCCATCATCCTTCTCTGATGGCAATCAACACTGGGAAAAGTATACAGAAGGGACAGGAGTATCATGCCTCTTCAAGAGTACCAAGATCTCTTCAGCTTTCTGAAATTTGAGACTCAAGTATTTCCTGAACCAAGTAGTTTAAATACTTACAGTGGGTTCCTCTTTTATTATCCGTAAGTTTATCTCATGTGGAAATAGAGCCTGAAGTCTGGAGACTGTGTCCATCTTTTCAGTAGGCCTCAGGAGCAGCCTGCAGGTCATTCTCACAGGCAATTAATTCAAAAGCACCTACCCACACAACTGCCTTGAAGGAAATGGCTCTGTCCACGGTATCTGGAGCAGTGTTCTGCCTGCCGCACACCCACACTTGGAGCCACCTTGGAGACAGCCTGAGTGCAAGGCATGTGTTTGGGAATGTGGGACCTCTTGGGATGTTGGAGTCCATTGATGTCTTCTGGCTGCACAGGAAGACAGATTTGCAAAATTTCAACTGGTTTCCCTTGTTTTCTGGGGGCAGCCATTAGCAGACAAGTTTAGAAATAATCACTAAATACTGGGTTCGTAAGTGCCTCATCCTAAATGTACCCTCTGAAAAGGAAAGAAGTTGATATTACCTTTTCTACCTGCAGTGCTTTGGAGAGCAAGAATGCTATTGGAAAGGCATGCAGCTGTTTCAGTGACAGTCGGGGAAAGAATGGAAATCCTAGATCTGAAGCCAAATTAAAAAGGTTCCAGACTGAATCCCAGCAGCATTACAGATGCAATTCTGGCACTAATTGATTTACCTCCTAAAGGACATAACTTTTTTACTATCTCATTTAGAGATGATTTGCGATATTCTGCACAATTATTCTTTATAGGATGCAGAGAAACTTCATGATTCTCTGCAGCTTTCAAAAAAACCAGGAAATCCCTCTTGCATTTTCCTTTTTTCACAAGTTGTTCTGGACATGTGCTTCATCAATGCTAGCTGTTCTGGTGTTAAAATGTTAACAGTTTGTATTGCCTTTTCCTGCTAGAAAAATAATACATTATAAAGATGAACATAATTCACTGGAGGCTGTTCCCACCATGTCTGGTTCTTTACCTCTGCATAATAAAATATTGCAGTTTGGTCATTAACACTGTCTCATACTTGTCTATTTTTGTGCAGGTTACTTGGGGACATCCCCAAGTCTTTGCTTTCTGTTACCCGATTTAGCCCCAACTTCACCAGTGGAAATTCTAATGATCAGGGAAGGGTTTTTTTACACATAGCAGCTTGTGACATAACTTACAATTTTCATCAAGCCTAATTCAGAAGGAAATGCAAAATAAGCCAATTACCAAACTTCTTCCATCTCTGAAGATCTCCCATGTCACAAGAATAGAGGTGTCTAACGTACATAAAAATTGACTAGGAGACTTTGAAAGAATAGTCAGACTACCAGTAGACAAGATTATCTCACTTTAGGACTCACAAAACTACACAGTTTTATAATTTACAGATCACTCTGCTTTGTGAGGCTTTAAAGCCTTTTATGACCAAGACTTTTATGTATTCAACACTGAATATATTCAGTCAGTTTTGTAAGAACATATCCAAAGTTGTCAAACTGTAAAGGCCTCTCTCAGATATATGGAAACAAAGTAGAGTGTGGGAAACAATAATTAAATATTGGCTCAAACAAACATGTAATGTGAAATAACAAAATACTGGCTGTTAGTGTTTAATGCAAGGACAGGTAGATTTGTCTAGTGTCAGCAAAACCATGAGAAGGCACTGAACTACTGAGGAGAAAATTCATTTAGCTAAATTTAGAACCTCCTCAAAATGACAGAAACTCCCATTAACTTCAACAGAGCCAAGATTTCATGCAGAGCTCCTAAATTTAGTATAGAAGTTGAAACATTTGTAATTAGCAAAATGGGAGTTCTGAAATGGTGGGAATAGCTTTATTTATTTGCCCACTAACACTTACTTCACTGTAATTTGAACAATCCTTCATTAGGGGAATGGTTCATATGTTTCCCAAGTCCTTTTCTTAAATTTTCAGAGGATTTTTGAGGGAAGATTCCTCAAGTCTTGTGCAGCTGCTAGGATTTTAGTGCACTTCTTGAATCAATAAATGGTAAGCTTCCTCCAAAAACCTGTTTTGATTTTCAAAGAGCTGATGACAGGCCGTTCCCTGCACTGAAGTAGAGAAAGAGGCATACATCCTTTGTCAGTGTAAGAAAAATGTAGATCTACATTTTCATTCATTCATGCCTGGCTTCCACCCAAACACCAGAAAGGATTTCTTGTTTCCTCCATCAATTGTAAACCGGAACAAGCTTGTATCTTGTTCCTCTTGAGAAGGCAGCTGTCAGGCAAATAGTTTCACAAAAAATAATGCTTGTGCATACTCTGCAGTCAGTTCTAATCTGTACGTCCACAAACTGTGAATTGTGCAGAACTGGATCTCTGTCAGCTGACTTCTTGCAGGCAGAGCTGTTAGCTTCAATTAGGAAAGTACAAACACAAACACCAAATGTGCTGACTGGCCTGTATGCAATTTCACCTTCTTTGGGGCTTTTTTTTTCTTTGTGGGGGAATGAAGCCCTTGAATGGTTCAGTGAATCTTCTCATTTCTTGAGTCAAGTCATATCAAAGGCTAACTAGGTAGCTGTGGAACTTTGATAAGCTTAATTCTGGAATTTTGTTAGGAAATCTTGTGACTCTGATAGCAAGTATTTAAAATGCCCTCCCACCTATTTTAAACTTTATGCAGCCATGTAAACCTCAAGAGACTGCTCAAATGAAGGGCAAACTTCCTCACTTTTTAGATAGAGGCCTTTAATAGTGGAAATGTGGTCTTCACATCTGCCTATCAACATTGCCTAGGCAGTGATGTCTATGACATGCTCCTTCTTGCTCTTACCTCTGGTTGGAAGTGAGCTGAACCATTGGTGTCTGAGCACTTATGAAACAATCAAGATAAGTGGTATCTTATATTCAAACAACTATCTAATAATAATATTTGTCACAATAAAAATATACAAAGTGAAGAATGAACGAAAAGATTGTCTGGAGAGCTGTGTCTTCAGTACCACCCAGTAATGCAAAGCTTGAAGACTATGTGTGAAAAACGGACATGATAGGCTGATGCTTCTTTTTGTATATATCCCTGGATATTGCACCTTAATTTATTCTCTTTCCCTATCATAATTTATCCATTGGAAAAAAACAAAACAAAACCAAAACTGTTTAGAGATCTCTGCAGTAGAAAGCTACACCTATGTTATAGTATATAAATTCTCCAGAAATACGTTGTGTTGCAGAATGCACTGATATTTTGGTCTGCCCAGCAGCCTGTGGACAGTTTCACCTTTGAACTATATCCCATGTGAAAGACAACATCTTTGATTCTTCAGAATGCTGCTTGATAACACCACCATTTTCTGAAAACCTGAAGTAATTTTAAAAGAAGTATATCTCATACCAATACCCTGTAGGAAAGAAGGCATATTTCCAGGGAGCTACTGATTTCCTTGTGGCATACAACTTGAACAAGGTGTATTGTACAGAATTGATCCTCTTTCTAATTTAGTGCCTGGCTACCTCTAGGATCTAATTTGGGATATCATGTGCTAGTAAAACAGAGATTTGTACAGAACTGTCTCATAAATAACTCACAATTCCCTCCACCTTTGATCACTGCACTTGCCTACTTTGCCAGGGCATCCAGAAGCTGCTGAACGATTCTTTCCTTTGCCATGGTAAATTGAGAAGAGAAGCCTCTAGGAAGGTCTGCCACATGCTGACTGGGAAAATGAAGCTTTCAGAAGTTCCCTTTGTCCTTCGCTCTCCACTCACCCATCCTGCTTTCCAGAGCATGGAAAGTAGTTTGTTGGGGTTTTTTGTAAAGTGATAAAGCAGTCTTTTGTCACCCTATCCTTCCCCGTATGCTTCTTTTAGCAGAAAAATAATGCAGTAGGAGGAGGAAATCTCTGTATGAGTTAGCTCCTTTCAGCAACCTGGCTGAAAGGACCTCTTCCCTATTTCCAAATGCTTAAGAAAATTTACATTCTCAAACAGAAGTTTGTTTGTTCTTTGTTCTTTTGTTTGCCTTTATGGAGAGTCTTCAGCAATTTTAAAGCTTAGTTTCTAATTATAGTTTCCATGTACTAAATTTTAAAAAAACCAAGATTTTGTTGTTGTTCCTCTTTTTCTAAAGAAATAAAGTTCCTTCAGTCACCTTAGCATAAATGCTCAAAAACACAAGCACAGTGTCAGTAGTCACTTTTAATAATCTTGGGTTTATGTTTGACAGCACATCCCATAAGTGGGTGTTGAATATTTCTGAAGACAGGTGAGAAATACTATTACAATACATTGCTCTCCTCGGCCAGAGTCACAGTAAGACAGAAAGCACTCCAGGCAGAGCCTCAGTTAAACTTCCCAGCTGGGATGGGTATGTGGCCCTGGACTGGTTGTGTCTTATGCAGGTGGTTCAGCAGTGCCTTCCATTCTAGATAACTAGAAAGACCCAGGCTTGAAGGTAGATCTCTGCTCTATCTGTCCTCTGAAGCCTCCAACACTCATAGGATGCTTGGAGAGAGACCATGCTGGACATGATTTTAGGTTTAGCTTTTCCTCTTCTACAAAGTTTGAGTGGACACCAAAGAAGCTGTGCCTTGTCCTTGTGGTTTGTGGCTTCCTGCTGTGACAGGCCCAAACACTCAGCTGGTTTCTGAACCAATGGCAAGATCAGGAAAGGGCAGGATCTATGTTTAGGCTACAGACTGTCATCTTCTGTCTTTGTAGCTGTCTCTGCCCATGGCCACAGTAAGGAGTTCAAGGATTATAAGCCCAATATCCAACTAACTTCTTTGCTGAAAAGGTAGAAGAAGGAGTTAGTTACCCCTGGATCACTTTTCATGAGTGGAAGACCAGTTGACCTGTAAAAGAAAAGAGAACATGTTTCTTAGTGTTTTTACTAGCTTTATATAACTTTTGCTGCCAGCAGGGTTTCCCTGTGGCACTGTGATATTCACTGTGATATGGTGAACCAGAGGAATTTGATTGTCTGTTGTTAAGGAGCATCTGCTCACCTGAACCAATCTGAAAGGGGTGTATTATTAATTGGGAATGGTCACTAGAACATACTGGCCTCTGAACCATCCACAGGTGTTATATTCAGAAGTGCTATTTCTTCAAACCAAGCCTGTGTTGGGCAGTTGCATGATGGACAGGAAACAGGTTTGTTTCTTTTAAATTCAGATTCCCCAAAAGTGGGTGATACACTTCTGAAAGGAGCAGAGAGAGGCACTGCTTAGCTGTTAGACCAGCAGCAAATCTGATTTAGCCCATGCCAGGGATGTGCACGTGTCAATTCCAAAAGCTGGTCTGTATTGACGCAGAACTAGCAGCCTAGTTTCAGACCCTGCACTTCTGACTGATGAAACATCTGACACCTCTGCAAGTGGTGGTGTTCCTGTTCTTGCAAAGAGGGGATAGAGGCATCACGTCATGGCATCATGTTGCCTTTGACAGTTACTGTATGCTGTGTCATCACATCAGTGTCCTGCTTCAGTGCAGGGTGTTTTCTCTGGGGATGAAAATGGATTTCCCACCCCTATGAATGCAGACAATGAGCCTGGTGGACTAGGATACTCCTAATACGAGTCACATTTCCCCGTATAAGGATTTACATATCACAAAGGATTACACTGCAGTGATGGGTGTCTCAGATACAGGCTAAAGATCCAATTGCACCAGCAGGAAGGGGTGCCCCAGTCTCTAAAGCTAGTCCTGCTTGCTGCCTTTAAGGAAGGAGAGGCACAGAGTTGCTCACTGCAGACCTGTGAATTCCAGTTTCTTGGAGATTGCACATTCTCTGGTACATTTTGGAGCAACTGGAAATCTTTCAGGGCAAAGCAGGTGATGATGATAAGCATTCAGAAACACAGATGTGTACCCTACCTACCTCCCTAAGACTCCAGCTGGCAAACTCAACAGCTGCTGTCTTCCTCCCTGTTCCTTAGGCTCTTATGAACCCAGCCTGTGATTTTGGCTGGTTCCCTGGTGTCTCCAGAGGTCCAGCTCCACAGCTAGCCTCCACTACACAGACCTCTCCAACACATGAACTCTTTTTCAGACCAGATTTATAGAATAGTTCTCCTTCCACTGCCAAACAGTGCCTTCAGTATCATGAAGTATTTCATATACTTGCACTTGGGGGAAAAAAAACCAACAAAAAACCACCCCTTCAACTGCTTTTTTTTTTCTTCTGGAATATTTATGGAAAAATGTTTTCTGAAGTCTTTAGTACTATCCTGAAGAAAACACATAAATGTAGTGGACTTTTTCCTTTCCCTAGGAGTGGAAAATGTTCTGCTACTGCCCATATATCCCGCAGGAACAGGTTGCCCTGTGAAGTATGCTTAGACCTTGCCAAGGATGGAGAGTAGATGAACAGATTAACTACTTTGTTTGAGCCTTGCTCAGACTTTCAGAGAATTACTCTTATCTCAAATACAAATCTTCATAATTTCTTTTTATTGCTCATTATGACAGGTTATAACAGAAATGTTTTGAAGGTATTTGGACAGCCATGCTTTCCATACAGAGCTGACCATTTTACCAAGTTTAAACAGTGGAAATAAATTAGTTTCTGCAGTCCTTAGAAAGAACTGTATTTTGGATAAAATCTTAACTGGCTAATGATTTCTTGGGGTTTTTCCTGAGGATCTAGCAGATCTGTTTCCAGTTGTTGTTAAGTTTCTCCTAAATTCCCCTTTTCCCACAAAACTTGTAACTTTCTGATTTTGAGGTTCTGCTGCTGACCTATAGTTATACTCTGGCTGAGATTACACTTGAAGGTCAGTGGGAACAGTTCCTCATGTGCATTGCAAATGCATGTCTATTAGGTAATGTTACCCTAGTAATCATTACATTAGCTCATTTCTAGTTGTTCTGATCTCTCAGAACCACAGAATGACTGAGGTTGGAAGGGACCCCTGGAGGTCATCTGGTTCAACCCCCTGCTCAAGCAGGGGCACCTAAAGCCACTTGCCCAGGACCATGTACATGCAACTTCTGAATATTTTCAGGGGTGAAATCTCCACAGTCTCTCTGGGCAGTGGTCAGCCACCCTCACAGTGAAAAAGTGTTTTCTGATGCTCAGAAGGAATGTCCTGTTTTTCACTTTGTGCCCATTGCCTCTTGACTTCTGCAATTCAAACTGTCAAGCTCCTTATATGATGCCCAGAGTGTTTTTGTTCTTCCTTACTGAGAAACTTCCTGTAATCCATAGCTCTCCTTAATCCACTCTCCTTATGGTTGAAGCTTCTTCAAAGACAATTCTGAAGATAATTTGACAGTTCTCAACTGCCATCACATTTAAGGACTACCACCTTTGAAGCAAGAGATTGTTCTCTTAAAACATATTTACACCCAAACTGGATCTCGAAGCACATGGTAAAACATGAGATCTCTTGACTAACAGTCACTAGAAGTTGGAATGGAAATAACAGCTGTGACTATTCTGATTTACGAAAAGCCTAAATGCTGCTTGCTTTTGCATTTGATGTTCCAATAAACAGATGTGACTTTGTGCTTTGCTGAGCCTTACTCTGCCCTGTTGTACCTGCTGCAGCTACTGTGCACTGCTCTGGATTTGGAGACACTATGAGAAAGAAGAAAATCAGAAGACACCTAACATAGGGTCTATCTCTAGGGGCAGAATTTCCCATTCATTTTCAATATTCAAAGCTGAACCATGAGTTTGTGTACTTGTTTGTAAGGCACCTGTCTATGCAAATTCCAGGTTAGTGCAAGTAATCGTTTGGGGGATGTAATAGGTTAATTTATTCCTGTGCATGTTTTATTTTGTTCCCACTTAAAACCTAACATTACTCTTTCACATTAAAACCGTTATCAGATTTCTGGAGTTAATGAGCTGGAGAGACAAGAATGCAGCAAATTTGCTTCCGCTGACTTGGGAAAATGTAGTTATTAAAAGAAAAGATATCACTTATTATTCAATGGGTCTAAAGGTTGTTTATTTGTTTATTTATTTATGAAGAAACATGAGAATGAGAGTGACATTAGACTTGGAATGACGTATTTCAGAAGGAATTGAACAAGCTTTAGCGATATCTGCTATTTGAAACTTTAGCTGATGTATTAAAGACCACTGCTTTTAATATTGCCTCCAGCTCCAGAAAGGGGTGAATGCTGAGTAAAGCATCAGGCCCTATAAGCAAGGTACCAGCTGTGATGCCAGATGGGGTTTGGTTTCTGTGAAATCTCTTTGCTGTGTCACAGCTCTCCTACAGGCTGCCTGGTGTGCTTAACATCCCCAGGGATTCAGGGCAAACTTCTCTGGGCAGCTCCATGCCGAAGTTACTGCTGGAACCAGAATACAGCTTCCTCTGCACCTCCTCAGTGCGTGGTTCAGTGGTAAGCACATAGGTAGCATGCATCTATGGACAGGTATGCAGGTGTGGATATATCCTAAATGAACCGATTTTCCCACAGAAATGAATATTTAATATGTTAACGAATAATCAACATATCCTCATGGCTAAACAGGCATCAGCAATGGAACAGACTAGGGAAACTAACCTTTTCAACTCTATATCCAGCCGCTGTAATCAAGGTAAAGCTAACCTTGACAATAGCTGCATTAGTTACTTGAACTCAAGGTACTTCAAAATGCTTCAGAAATCTTTGGAAGGATGCAGAGTGTGATAATGCTGCCATCTCAGTGTGGTGCTGAGACACCTGAGCTCTTCTTAAATCCCCTCACTGTAACTAAAGGGCTGGGCTAAAAGCAGGACTCCTGATGGCGTGCCATTCCTTGCCATTGGGAACAGGAATGATGGGCAACCCTGTGTCCCAAGGGAAGACCCATCACCCCCACTGGCCTTGCTGCCCTGCAGACCCTGCAGGAAAGAGTGACCATCTGCTATGCAGGAAGTTGTCTTCACCGTGGAAGTGGCTTCAGTTTTCCACACCTGAAAGCAAGTCCAAATGAGGAAGTATCTCCCTCACTTGTAGGTTTGGAGAAATAAGTGTTAAAGCTGCTTAAATGCCACTTGATTTCTTTATTTTTTTAGATTTCCAAAGATTTTGATTCTACGTGATAAAATGACTCCAAAACCCACAAAGATTTGTTTAAAAAGGGTAAGGTTCACTGTGAAAATGTTGCTAATGAATTCCCCAACCCCCAAATTTTAACAAGCTCCAGAAAATGACATTTTATATGAAGATAGCATGAATTTATTTGAATCACTTTATCTACTTGTCAGCACCAGACTATAACACTGGCCAAAATGAAAAATTGCTAGAAAAAATTTAATTGTAATTGAATAGCCATTTTCATTTAACAGATGTTGACTAGATCTAATACACTCTTTAAAAACTAAGATCCTGAAATGAAGTCTGATTAATTTTGAGAAATTAGTTTTATTTTGTTCAAATAAGAACATCCCAGAGAGCAGAAGAATAAAAAGATTTAAAATCTCATCTTCACCAAGTCTAACATCAAAACCATTTTTGTTTAACAGTTTATTAAGCAAAATGGAGCTAATTTCTGCATGTCTCTCCTTAGAAATTAATACTGTTTAGCTAATTATGCCTTCTCTCACATCAGAGATATGAAAAAATCAGCACTGTTTGGGTGTTTTTCTGCTGCAGGGAATCTTAGCTGCGCACCTGGGATTCTGTAGTGTTTTATTCATTTTAATACCTTACTCTTTAAAATTTAAAGGCATTTTAGTGTATCTGCTGTTACCAGAACATTGTGGGAAACAGGCAACAGGCATTGTAGCTATTTCTTCAAAAGGTCTCTCTTTAAATGGTTCTTAGCATCAGGGGTCTTAAATTCCTTGAACTCATTCATAATTCAAAGAACCTCAAAAAATTGGACCTTGCTCCTTTATTTATAGAAAGAGCATCTAAACTTGTATACTTTGCAAGAATTTATTTACTCATGGATTTTCTGTCAGGCATAATCCCCACTTTTCTGAGACCAAATGTCATCTAACTTAATGAATGCATGAACAAAATGGTTCTTTAAAATATTTAAAAAGCCAATGCCCATACTAAAATTTAGAGAAGGTCATATTCCAAGGAATATGAAGAATTTCTGAAGGAGAGACATATTGAGTACAGGGATTGTTTCATTTATTATCCTCACACCTGTGGGGAAATAAAACATTTTAATTGTGTCTGAGAATTTGTTTGCAAACTGCTGACCCAAAAGGATTGCCCTGGAAATAATTTGTTATAGGCTTCTCGGTGAACTACTGTGTGAACTGACACACAGGCATCTGCTGCTGGTGGAAGGAGAATTCAGTTAGTCGCAGATACTCTCCAAAATCTAAATTCTGATACAAAGCTGTTGCAATATTCAGCACTGGAATCTATGAGAAACATAATTAAATCATATGGCACACCTTCTGAGTGAGGCTGCAAGAACTGCTTCTTTCAGCGTCAGCATGCTTTACTATCCAGAACAATTATCAAACCGTGGATTCACATAAGAGAAATCCCCAAGATCAGGGTAATGAAGGCAGTTTTACAGGTGCTGTGTGTTGCTGGAGCAGAGAAAAACATCCTGGCCCTGGAATCATAATTCTAGGTGTTGAAAATCTTATATGACTCTTTGCAAGACTTTGTAAACACAGACGGGAAATAAATAAGTGTGTTCCTGTGTCTGACAAGAACTGTATAAGGAGGAACTGGGGAAATGTAAAATCATTCTATTTTTCAGAAGATGAAATATGTATTTCTTTTCTTCCATGAAACCATGGTAATATTCTGTAACAACAGGAAAGGCAGTTGCTTGCTCTTGGTTATTTGATGGGCAGAAATAGAGTGCTTTTACTTGTTCTCTACACCAAAGTCTCCATGCTTGCAGCCCAAGACAGAAAACCTGTGTGGGTCAAAGAGGCACCTTGTTTATGTGACACATCTGAAAACTCTCTGCCAGCCATGGGCGAGAATGTGCGCAGATATTTTGACAGGAGTTCCTGGGGAATATGGCAATGTTCTGCCAGACCTGAGGTGTCCATGGCCTGCTCCCAGTCCAGTCCCTTCTGTTGGTTGATGCTCACACTTCCCCACAGCCTTTCCTAAAGGTAACTCCAGTGTGCAGGAGTGGAACCCATAGTCTGTAGAGAGTCTGAACAAGGGGACACCTTGGGGGGAGCTGCAGCAGAGAATGGGAGAGCTCCTCTTGCACACCCATCTTGGAGCAACTGTCCACATGCAAACTGCCTGGGCAGCCTGAGGAATAACAAGCCCAGTTTTAAGCGTTACCAGAATGCTTTTGGCATTTTTTGGCTTGGGCTGAGGTGCTCTGTGAATGGCAAATTTAAATCTTGGTTTTGCATTTGCTACACTCTGTCCCACCAGCAGTGATCACCCCATGTGCCATGCACCAGTTAAGAAGGAGGATGGGCTTGGCTGAGAAACCACTGGAACCCTACGGCTAAAAATTCTGTGATGGAGGAGGGTGGAGCAAGGCATTGCCCAGGGAGGCACTGCAGATGGAACAGGTGCAGGTGATCGCAGCATGGCACCAAAAGCAGCTTCCCTGGGCTCTGGGCTTCTCATGTGTGCTCATTTCAATGTACTTGCTTGCTCTCAGATTGTAAGAAAAAGATGTCAAGCTCCCGCAGGACTCTAAGCTCTATAACAAATCCAGTGAGTGCTGCATGGCTTCCTGCAATTTGCACCTTTCAAACTTCTCTCTCTGCTGCAGAAGCTGCAGCAAAGCTACTATGAAGAGAGCTTCTACATTACCTGCTAAACTGAAATGTTATGAAAGAAATATTTGATTTTAGTTTTAGAGAGAAATATCTGAACACAGAAAAAACCTCCCACTCTAAACTATCTGCATTTTTACTGGAAAATAAATCAGTTCACTAGCAGATTTTACTATTACAAAGAATACATTACAGCTTCAGGTAACCTGATAACTGAGCCCAAACTATAACTTTGTGAGCAGGAGCATCTTCTTTGTCCACAGCCCAAGGGGAGAGAGCCCTCAGCAGTTGTACAAGGGCACAGGGGAAAACCTCTGCGGAGCAGCAGGTACCACACCTGGCCATTGCTCTGTGCAGCACTTCTAGACAGAAATCTCAGACCCGGTAGCAGGATCCAGCAGCTTGATTAGCTGTAAAATTGATTTATAAACTGACGAACAGAGCGGCACAACCTGGTGGTCTGCAGGAGCAGGTAAGGGGGTCTGATGATGCAAGGCTCTCGCAGGCCTGTGTGGCTGTATCCCTGTTTCATCCATGCATCTTGGAGATGTTCTCAGTGCAGGCCTCCTGTTCTGAGAAGCCTCCAGGCCGCCTTTTGAGGGATGCAGCTCAAGGAGCACTCTCGAGGGCCACAGCTCTCCAAGTTTCCATGTAATTATATTGGTTTATACAAGCAACTTTCTCCAAATTCTGCTGCTTTGCATGGTCTCTCTCTCCCTCCTTCTGCAAAATTAAACTGTTTTGATTTTTGTCCTAAAACTGCATAAGCCTTTTTCCCCCCATAACAGATAATTTGCTAATTTCCCCTGAGTTTGGATACATTTTCATTATTCTCATCTACATCAGGTCCCAGGACAAATACTGGTAAAACACTCCACCACACCTATCATAACTGGTTCCCCTGTAAGACACGTGGGTGTTACAGAATTAGACAAAAGAAAGTAAACCGGGGCAGTTTAGCTGATAATGCTGTTTCCCTGTAAGGTTATAGAACGTAGCAATGTGTCCTAATGAGAGAAATATCTCCTTTATCAAGGGAAAGCTATTTTTAACTGATTCTTTTAATTGACTTGCAGTAACTCCTTACATGGAGCAGTGGATGTTGAATCATCTCAAAATCTTCTTCTCTAACTTCCTGCAAAAAAATTATGTTGGTTAAGAATATCTACGATTTTTGTATGCTAAAATCAAAATTAAAAATTTGGATTTTGGCTTCAGTTCTGAGTCACTGTAGCATAGTATGACATTAAAAGGAAGGGAGGAAGAAAGAGTTTGCCTTCTTTTATTTACAGTCCCTTTTTCTCTCTCTAGAAAGCTCCATGTGTGGATGTGATGTGAAAGAAACAAAGGTGACTAAAAGTCTCCAAAGGGTCCAAGTGAAATGTGGGTTATGTTCTAATTTCTGTCACCTCCATTATTCTGATTCTGCTGTGTGACAGGCCACTTGTTTTATCTCTCCTCTTTAAAAACTTAGTGAATACATGAGAATCCGTGTAAACTGAAGTCTTCCCGATTCTTACACGGGAATGCAAAAGGGAAGAGGAGAGGATGGAAAGAGGGAGGATGCAATGGGAGAGGTCACTTTCTCTCTGTTTCTGACAAGACTTACAAAAGTCAACCTTTGACCAAAAAATTGAGCTTAAAGGAAGATATTCACCACTCCTGTTGTATCCCATAATGCCCAAGGGTGATATTCCCCAAGATGTCAGTATGGCCTGAGGGGAGACAGGCTTTTTTTAACTACTTTTACCAAGTCACCAAACAAAGATGCTGGGTACTAAGACATCGGCTGTCTACTTCTTATCTGCAGGTATACTCCTCTCCTAGAGTGAGGGTCTCAGGCATTGAAATGCTTCCAAGCATTTCCAAGAAGCAAAATGCCACAAGTGCTTCCTCTGGGACATATCATTCTGCATTACTCTCTCTTCAAACTGAGCCTTGAAGCTGTATTTTAGCCCTATATGATCAAGAAAGAGTTTTTCTCCATATAAATTTAATCTTGTGTTCAACTGATTTGCAGGTATTGAGAAAGCTTTTTTCTCCCCTATGCACAGAGGACTTGCCTTGCAACCTACAACAGAGCAATTAGTGTTACAAAGAGTTAGGTGCATAAACTCAATCCCCTAGATAACAAGTATATATTAGCTGCATGGTCATGAATTAGGTGTGTTATATATATAGAAAGCCTGGCCCCTGGACAGTCACCAAATGTAAGAGCAACCTGTTCTATACGAATGCTAAGATTAAAAAAACAAAGTTAAAGTAGGATATTGATGTCCATTTAGAGTTCAGGAAGTCCTTGCATCTCATCTGGCACTGATTATTTTCAAGGGTCTTTTAACAACAAAAATAGACTCTTTAATTACAATGTGAGGTTGCAACGTATGCTAGCAAGCAGAACTAACATCAGAAGATTGTCCTGAGCAATCTGTTCTCTGCAGAGCAGGGCAGTAGTACATAATCAATTTAAGAGCTCAAGTACATTGACTTTCAGTATCCTGAGCCACTAAACCAAGAGACAATTTTGGTGAACCAGAGCTCTCACACCAGACCTTTCCTCAAAGGGTTCTCATGTTGAAGTTATCCATGCCAGGACACAGTGCCACAGCTTTTCTAATGTTGTGGGATTCAAAACACCTTCCCCACAACCTGGAGAAATCCCTTCCTACACACCTGGAAATAATAAATTCCCTTCCTCTCTTTTAAGCTTCTCAGCACAACTTCATGAGGTATATTTGGAAACATTACCTGCATGAGGGCGGGCCCCCATTCCTCTTTCCTGGGATGTAGTGCACAGGACACATTTGCTCATCATCCAACAGCAGTTGTGACAGAGTCATGGTGCACGGTGTGTCCTGCCATGGCTTCCCAAGCTGCTTGCAGTCAGCTGTGTGTCTTTTAATAACATAAGGGTTCCAAGCAATCTGTTCAGTGCAGATAGTTCACAGGCCTTTAAAAGAAGTAGTTGGGATTTGCACCATGCTCTGGCTTCCATTATACACCTTGTGTGCTCTGGAGTGAGAAGGACATCTATTGTGGAGCAAAGCACATCTACAGGGTGCACTCTGCCTGAGCTGTCCCCAGACTTCGCTCTCCCCGAAAGAAAGCCAGGGAGAGAACTAATGTACAGTGAGCTTGAGCAATCAGGGGCTCTGGCAGCCTCAGCTCTGGACTGCCACATTGCAGTAATGTAATGTGCATGCTGCACCACAGAATAGTTTTTTTGCAAAAAAAAAAGGGTAATGTGTCCTCATGAACATACCAGACAATGGAAAGTACTAAAACAAAAAACCAACCAACCAAAAACCAAAAAATTCCCCTCCCTTCCACATGGGCACTATCCTTTTAAAATTTTATTTCCTCAAACAAATATTGAAAAATTACCTCAAAATCTAGGACAAGCTGACAAGTGCCTTTCCAGAAAGGACTGTATGCTATTTTGACTTCTCATACAATGAGGGAATAGCCTTTCTGCTGATAAATCATGGACTTTTTTTTTGTCCTTTTATTTTTTTCATTAAGTTATATCTACAATAATTAGTCAGGTGGATGTTTTATTGTCTGCATTTTTCATTTTTTTTTCTGTGGGATTTGCTCAAGAGTACCAACATTTTAATTGTCTTATACCAATAAATCAGATACCTAGCTTATCATTAAGTGTCAATATCATATTATTGGCAATCACTAAGGAAAGATTAAATTTAGGCTTTGCATAATTTTATTCTTAGCCTTCAAAAAGGCCACGTTTATATTGAAGTGTGACACTCAGGAGAAGAATGAGCTCTCTTCATATGGGCATATAACTCTTCAACTATTTACACCTATGAGACAATGCATTCTGAAACTTGCAATAACAGAAAGTTTTCAAGCAAAATAAATCCAAGCAAAGCCTTTTCTCAGTATTGTAAATCACTTAGATTACAGAAAATATTATATTTTTTTGCCTAGAAAAGATTTCTCTTCAGATAGATGGGAATAGTGATTAGCTTTGCAATGATAAAGAGACCAGTAGTACAGTTCCTAAGGGTATGAAATGTTCACCTGCTTTTAGAGTACAGTGATTGCAGAAGAGTCATAAAACCTCCTAAATCTGTATATCCCAGTTAAGTTCACATGTCTCTTTCTGAGTAAATGTAGAACAATCTTTTAAAATCCCACTTCTGATATCAGAACTCCCAGGATTCTCCTGCCAATACCACACCACATCTCCCCAGATGATTTTTGCCTGAAGGAAAATTACATTCAGTTTTCTCATCAGTTAAGTACATTAACTGAAGAGTACTGGAAATCTGCTGCTATCTTTTCTGGATCTGACACCTGTTACAGAAATCTCACAGAATTCCAAAATGGATGAGATTGGCAGGGACATCAGGAGTCATCTGGCCCAACACTCCTGCTGAGGCAGTGTCACCCTAAAGCTGTTTGTGCAGGTGCATGTCCAGACAACTTTTGAATAGGGACGGAGATTCAACAGGCTCTCTGAACAACCTGTGCCAGTGCTCAGTCACCCTGACAGTAATAAAGTTCTTCTTGATGCTCAAGAGGGAACCTCCTGTGTTTCACCTTAGATGCTGCTATGTGGTGATCGAGTTTCAAACCCAGCCTGAACATACTCTGATTTGAGAGATTTATATTCCTGTTACATCAGGGAAATGACAGATTTCCTGATAGTGCTGTCTCTCCGGCTGTTGAGGAGGTCAGTGGTTTTACTGTTAGCACAATGATGGTAATTCACAGGGCTGAAAAACTTGTTTGCTGTAGCATCTGTCTTATGCACTCACATGGCCTATCGTAAAGGGACCAGGATATCTCAGCTTGTTACTACTCTGAACTTCAAAACATTTCTGTGAAATATGAAGTGTTGTTTTCTTTAAGTGGAGAAAGCCAGAGACAAGAGAAGGTAAATAATTTGTCAAGGGGTACCCATATTAGTAGTTGCAGTAGAGGAAGGCACTGATCCTATTTCCCAGAGACTTCCCTGCAGTCCTTGCTCACAGGGAGGTTATGGCTCTTCTCCTCACCTTACAGTGATTATGTCCTTCACTGAAAAAGATTTTATGTAGTGCTGGCTGGACAAAAACTTTCCCTTACATATCTCCTCTGCTGTCATTGATGATGTATGTCACCATGGTTCACTGAGGACATACCTCACATGAGCCTGGTTTCCAAGCAGAAGTACTTTTTTAACAAAATAATAATTCATTTCTGAATTCTAAAGTCAAAACAGAATGTTGGTGATATTTACTTTTTATATCCAGACTATTTGATGTAACATTCAAAGTTTTTCTTCTCTTATTTGCATGCATTATATGCTTGTAAAGAAAGACTAAACAAAATATTGATCCAGAAATAAATCCTTCCCATTAGATAGATTCCAGACTGGAGAAACTGAAATGAAATATTCTGAGCTGTTTTCAGTGAAAGAGAACTAGCACATTCAAATCCAGTGAGTAGGAGCTATGGGTATAGTGGAAAATTACAACTAGACTTTTGTTATATCAAACTTCTGCTGCCTTTTCTTCTGAAAATGGTTGCATGGCAGCAGAAATTGTGTAAAGGGATGTAACACGCTCCCTCTGACTTAAGAGCACACAACAGCTATAACCATGAGAGGCATTATATGAGCCAGGGTTTTTTTGACAAGAACATTCTTCCTTCCAGCCTTCATCTTTACAATATAAAATAAAATGATGGCATTAGCAGGCACCTTTCTACTTCTAATTCCTAACAACGATGTTAGACAAACTCTACTGCCTATTTGTCACCCCTAACCAGACAGCTCTCAGTGGAAATGAATAAAATAAGAGGATTTTATTGTGTTTTCTTTCCTTAGTGCTGATAGGTCAGCTAATCTTTTCGCTGGAATATGAGACAAGTCAATTGTTTCTCTAACTTCAGCTTTCATAATCCAGCAGCTAGTCATTGATTTTCAGTAGATTTTGTTAGTGGTGGGTTTCTTGGTTGTTGTTGTTTGGGGTTTTGTTTTTCTGGTCTTGTTTTGTCTAGATGCAGTGTTGTTCTTCCTTCATTTGTCCCTTTCTGTCAGGATCAGTCTCCCTTTCATAGGATGGCACATAGGTTCTCCTGAAAGATGCACCCTGTCATAGTAGTGGGATTCTAGAGTGGTCAGTGCCCTTCAGTGAATGTTGTGATATTAAAAACTTCATATATTCTGGTAAAAAAATCTATAGGAGATCAACAGTTTTTGACATATTAGAAAGAATATCTGAGTTAGACGTATAGGTTTCATCATTTTTATCAAGCCTTTAGAAATAGCCTGTTGGCATTTTTTTGCCTTGAAAACTAACTTTTCTTTAGATCAATATATGCCTAAAAATAAATATGCATTACTTGAGACACTTCCAAGCATTGTCTTTGTTTTCTCCACTTGAAAGTAGAGTGTCAGTAATAAGCAAAATTACTCTGGCATATCTTTAGGTTTTTGCTACATGTATAAAATTCTCAAAAATAGTATGATGTAGATTAAGCAAAATGACAGGTTGGAATATAACTACCAATGAGGAAAAAGGGCCTTGTCTTCCTTTGTGAGATGCATAACAGAGATTAATACATCTCTTAAATAATAGCATCCATTGCAGGGTTCAGTTTTGGACTGTTTTCTTAGTTTTGAACCCTGCACGGGAAAAACTGTGCATTAATTTTGTATTTCCCCAGGCTGATTTCTCACTTCCACTCCTCGGGATGCAAGATTGTTCCTTTCTCAATTAGCTGTTTGTAGCAGAGGCAGTGTGACAGCCCCACTTGCTCAACCTGTGCAGGGGCCGATGCGGGGGGAGGCATTGCTGGCCCCCAGCAAGTCACTGAGTTCCTGTCAGCCCAACAGCTGATCAGAGATCCCTGGAAGACTGTGGCAGTGAATGAAATGGGATGAAGGCCTCCATTTTGCTTTGCTACACATGCTAAAAGGTGGCCATGAGAAGAGCTCCCCCTTCATGACCACCAAGACTTTTGCTGGTGACCTGGAGGTCCAGGCTTCTGCCAGGGCTGCAACACAGAAGCATGTAGCAATAAGTAAATATGTATAAAGGGCTGTACAGATATAAGCTGTATTCCATCAGAAAACATAGGTGCTTCTTTTCCTCCTACATCTTCAGTATGCCCATACCCATGGTTACAACCACTCCCCCAAATGGCTGTGCATCATCATGAACACAGCTCTGTTTTCTAGCAAGCAGCTGAGTGTAGCTTCCTTCCAAACACTACAAAACACCACCTTGCATCCACTCAGACCAAACTATTTTCCTTCTGATGACATATCTCTGCTAATGTCTTCTCATTCCTCATCAGGTTCAAATCTGACTTGTCATACTTTAGTCCACCCTTTAATTTCACATCTGTGCACAACACTTTTCATATTTCATTCCCATCCTCAAGAGAGCAGAGAATGCACCTTTGTTGTGGTTTGACCCTGGATAAGTGCCAAGCACCCACGGCAGCCTCTCACTCATTCCCTCCCCTGCCATACCTGGGCAGAGGAGGGAAGGAGAGTGAGGAAAAAACCCCAGGGAATTAACACAAAGGTCCATGAGTTGAGATTAGGAACCGAGAGTAAACACTCCAAGGACAAAGCAGGCTCAACTTAAGTTGCAAAGTGAAATTTATTACTACTTGAGTTAGAAGGAGGATATGAGAAGTAAAACTAAACCTTTAAAAGACACTGCTCTTTTTCCCTCCCCACCCCTCCCTCCCTCCCACCAACTGTGTGAGGGGGGCAGGGTGTGGGGGTTCAGGTCAGTTAATTTCCAGGATTTTCTTCCCCTGCTTAGGGAGAGGAATTTTTTCCTCTGTGTTGCCATGGGCTCCCNGTGGCTTCTGGCATCTCCCCGCTCCAATGTTGGCACCTCACTCACGGACTGCGGGTGGCTCTGCATCCCTCATGGACCCCATGGACTGCAGGGGGGACACCCCGCCTCACCATGGGCTCACCATGGCCTGCAGAGGAATCTCAGCTCCAGAGCCTGGGGCACCTCCTCCCCCTCCTTCTCCACTGACCTTGGTGTCTCCATGTTGTTTTCTCTCACATGTTCTCACATCCTCCTCCTTCTCTAACTAAAAGCAGCTGCGTGCACACTTTATTTTGATTTTTCCTTAAATATGTCATCACAGAAGCATAACCAACCTTTCTAATTGGCCCAGGCTTGGCCAGTGGCAGGTCCATCATTTTCAGAGCCATCAGAGATTGGCTCTGCTGGAAATGGTGAAGAATTCCAGAAGCGTCTCACAGGAGCCATCTTTATGGCCCCCTCCCCACTACTAAAACCACAACAACCTTCCATGTCTTTCCATGATCCTTCTCTTTTATACCTCCTACGGGAAGGTCTTCCTTCCACCAAACAGCCAGTATCTTTCACATGATATCTGTGAAACCACCTTTCCTATGTGCTTTGGTCATTCCTGTTTCCATGGGGTAGTTGAGTACCTTCTAATGTGAAAATTGTTTTTCTCATGCCATTCTTTCTAGTCAATGAAGCTAATAAAAATATAGAAGACAGAAGCAAATATTTTCTTTAGTGGTTTCCTTGGTATCTACCTCTTCCTTTCTAAAGAGAAAGCTTTTGACGTCCTTTGTTCTTTTAGTAGCACTGGTGTTATTCCTCATGCTCCTTCTGAGACCTTCTGCAGTTCTCCATCCTTCAACATGTTGGGATGACATTTCTGCACCTCTAATAGCTACAACTGTATATTAGTTCTCACTTTCTTCTCCCACCCTTGCTTGTCCTTCCATCTCACACCTATCAAGACAATATTAATATCTCTTACGCCAATAATTTTGTATCTAACCCATTGAAAAATCTTTCTCCCTTGAGTTCAAAAGCCCATTTCCTGCTTCCTATGCTGTGTTTTGTGTTTGGTTGTTTGTTTTTGTGGGACACAGTGCTGCCACCTTCTCGCCTGAATGCTTTGACTAAATTTGATTTTCTTGACACAGGGTTTTAAAAGACACAGTGGTGCAGATGTGAAGAATGACACAGATTAGAAGCTGAGGGAGTAGACTATCCTTTGTCTCACAGGACAGTAAGCATTCAGAACTGGGTATATGCTGAGTTCACAAGGGTGTATTTTTTTCTCTTCATTAAAATGAAAGCTATTATCTGTGTACTTGAGCAGGCATTTCTGCATATGCAGTGGGGGAATACCACTGACACGGAACTATCTTCTGGGAGAAACCATTAAAGACCTGCTGCTGGCATATCCCAGCTTCAAACAGCACTGTGGTCCACTGAGTAGACCCAAGACTCTTAAAGTGTATGAACAAGTCTAGGTACAAAGGGGAGCTATATCTCAAAGAGATATCAAGGATATATGGCTATCAGTACATAGACACTGCAGAAACTCAATAGAAGAAAGATAATCTTGGAGAACTGAAATAACAGTATATAAATTACATGAGAGAATAGGAATTTAAAAACAGATTGTTCAAAAAGGGGTGGGATGCCATATATTAAGGAAATTATGGAAGAAAATGAATGAGCCTGATCAATGCACAACATTCTTTATCAGTGTATTCATGACAATTGCAAAAGATTCCCAGCAAGCGCACAGGATCCGCAGCAACTGTGACTTCAGACTGACAGTATGAAAATGTCGTATAATTACCCAGAGCAGGGACCATCTGGATTGTGACTGCTAAGGGAGATAATAGAGAATCCAAGAGGTAGAAAACATGCTAATAACGACAGGTCTCGTTCCTCCCCACTTCCTTCTTCACCATTGTCCCTGATGGGACATTATACTAAAGCTACCTTTTTGGACATAGTAAATATTTCAGAGTTACTGTCTCTTGAAGTAGCTGGTTAGAAAACTCATAAACAGAGAAGCATGATTTGATGTAGTCCTTATGGGATCATCTCACAGGTCCTAGTCTGAAGCATTATTAAACAGCTATCTTGTAATGCTAACTTCAATATACTTATACCCAGAAGCCATGTAGAACTGAGGAAAGCTCCCAAAAGACAGGAAAAAACTCCTAGCCCCACACTCCAGTATCTCTTAGCTTCAAAATTGGGAACTGCATGAAGATGACATAGTTTCATCAAAAGAAATGAAAAAGTCCTTGTAAGAGAATAAAACGATTATAGGTGGCAGGGAGATTACATAAAAGTATTAGATTAGAAGCTCACATATATACTCCTATCCAAAAAAGGTTAAAAGGTCATGAGAGACTGTCGTTGCATAGCAAAGACATTTCTGGGAGTAAGGAATGTGGAAACAATCTCCAAACTAGAAGACTTGAAAAATCACATCCTCTGGCATGCTGAATGTAAAAATACTTCAAGACAGGTCAGAACAATTTCAACAAACAGCCAATTGTTCCATTTGTTATATGAATGTTAGTAATAAACCTTTTCCAGCCATATCAGAAACGGCTTGTCTTTTAGAAAACTTTTAGGACCAACATGTAGCTGAGCTGTAAAAGGATTGCTCAAAGAAGATAAAGAAGCAGCAGAAAAGCTAAGTGCAATCAGCAGTCAGTTTGTCAAAGCCTGAGTCTGCTCTTACTCCCACAGCCTTTCTTTACAGGAGAAAGAGTAGTGGAACCCTCTTGGTCAGAGCTGTCAGCAAAAGATGTTTAAGGACAATTTAAAAAAAATCAATAGAGCACTGCCAGAGCTGATAGCATTTGCCCAGTGGGTCTTAGATAATTCAGATTTGAGATGTTCATGCTCTCAGTTGTGGTGGATAACCTACCACTTAAATTGGCCTCAGTACAAGAGGAAAGGAAGATAGAGCATACAAAGCTAGTTTTTAATAAGAACTCATGGGGAATCTTAGAAATTATGGACTAGGAAATTGTACTTTTGAACTGGGGAGATTAGTAGAAACTATAAAAAATAGCATTACTTGCACTATACATTAATTAATATGATTTAATAGGCCAGAATTAACATAGTTTTTGCAGGAAGATGTAATGGGTTTCAAGTCCATTAAACTATTGTTTATCAATTTTAAGGTGGTTTATTTACCAGGCTTGGGTTTCATAAAGGCTTTTGATTATATACCTATCCAAAAGGATTTAGAGAAAGTAGGTTGCTATGGGGTAAAAGGGAAGGCCCTCTACAAAGGTAGTAGCTACCTAGAAGATAGGAAAGAGGACAGGAAGAAATGATGGGTTCCAAAAATTCTATTTTGGGACCTCTATTGCTGGGTATATTTTCATACATGAGTCAGAAGAGGGGTTACATAAGTTGATCTCAAAACATAAGTATATGTAAGTTTTCTGACTTTAGAAAATGATTTAGAGTGGTTTAAAACAAAACTGATCACAAAGAGCTGCAGATTATATTGAAATGAACAACTGTTGACAGCTGCAAAGAAATGCACTTACAAAAAATGTCTGACATTAACTATTATTTGGTCAAAAGATGGATCTTAGATTTATTATGTGTTGTTTTATGAAAATGTCATCTCAGTACTCCCTATAATTTCAAATGAAAACACAAGGTTAAGTACTATCAGGCAAGACACAGAGATCTAGCTTTTAAATGTCATTATAGCAACAAATACTCTTGATCACATTCCTGCATTCTGGGTTTTGGTTATCTCACCTCTAAGATAGTCACAGATGAGCAAGGAGAATGATCAGAGGTATGGCATGTCTTTCAAGCAAGATGAGCTTAAACCAGAGCTCAGTAAATGTAATTAGTCTGCAACAGGTTGAAAACAACCACGTCAAGCTTTGTCAACTGCACATCAAATAAACTCATTGCCAAAAAATGTCTTAGATACAGAAGAACAAATAAGTTTGACATCAGAATAAATGAAAATAGAAAAAATTGTCCAATAAAGCTCCAAAGATGCAGGTGCCATATCTTGCTCAGGAAGTCTCTAATTTTCTGCTTTCTGTGAGCAGGGAAGGTAACTAAAGAAATATTGTTTGTCTTCTTCCTATACTCAGTAAATAAACAGTACTTAGAACCCAGGCAGACACTCCTTGTCTTAAACCAGATTAGGTATTCTTATGTTTTAAGGTGTCAGAGAATCAAACTGTAGAGGACACAGCTCAGAAAAGGTTGTGGTGAGGTTTCTGTAATGAAAAATGGTAAAAATCCATGCTGGGAGCAGGATAATGAGTGGGTCTAGCACTGACTGAATGTCTGGTGACTTTACATGCTGTTATTCCACGTGTCTAGTGAAAAGCTGTTTAAGACTGTTTTTACACAAGTGGTAACACACACTTGTGCAGATTATTCCTTCTAGAAGCATAGCAGCATTTGGTTAATAGTGCATCACTATTTTTACTATATTCAGTCCATTGTATTTAAATAGCTGCTGCCCTAATCCCTTCATGCTAATATTTGCTGCTTGACATTTCTGGTCCTCATTAAATATGAAGACTGAGGAATACCTGCCACTAAACTTTCCCTTCTTTTTTAAAAAATGTTTCTGTGGAAGACTTATCAAGACTTTGTATCTGTTAGCTTTCTAAAACTCCTTCTGCTAAAATCACTGATTTTTTAAAAGAAAATGAATTATGTCAGGCCTTCTGAATTATATACTTTATATACTCATAAACATCCCCAGCCAAAAATCAATCCTGGATCATAATCAGTTTAATTTTTTGCTCAGCCATGGACAATTTTTTCAGATCTATAAATGTCAACATTCTGTATGACGATTAAAACTCATGATGGATCTGAAGTCTCAGCCACAGACTGCAACATGGAAATTATTGCCAAGATTTATTTTTATTCATCTCCTTACACTGGCCTCAGTTTTTATCCTGTGATTGAGTAGTTGGCTTCTCCCAGGCCACAGGTCATTCATTCCTGTATCCTCATTTGCAGACATTTCCTGTCTGCGGGAAGAGGGGCCCTATTGAACTGTGGTTTTCACTCAAGGAAAGCCTCACATAGTGCACAGTGATCCCCAGAGACAGGTGCTCTGCCCAGGTGATCTCCTAAGTGCCGGTACCTTCCTACAGAGAGGGAGTAGCTTATTACATTTTCAATTAAAAGTTTGGTGATCAGAGAGTTCAGCAGTCTATGGGATCGTGAGGACTGAGAACAACTCACCTCTGAAGAGGGGAGCTGTGTCACCTGCTGCTGGTCACCTGCTCAGACATCCCCCATGACTGACACTGCAATTTCCTGATCTCAGTTTCAAAGTTCAGATCAAGGAATCAGTCCTGGACTTAACTTTCTATTTCATCTTAGGCTTCTATAAATACACTGGCTTTGCAAATGCAAGCAGTACAGTCATGCCAAATGCTTTCACAAAGAACATTATCTTCTGCTCTTTTTGAACTATCAAAAATTATTTTCTTTTATTTCACAAAGCAACATATTTATTTTTAACATGACTACAATGATAAAACATCTGCATATGTATATGGTCTTTCAGAAACATTCAGGAATAAAACCATACTGAACTCCAGCCTGGTTTCAGTGACTGCTGAATGTTCATGCTTCCCTCCCTTGAAGCAATGCCCTTGAGCCATCTATTTCCCTGCTGGGTGCTACACCTCCCTTGATACAGGTTATTGACTTGTGGCCCTTATTCTTTAGAATGTGCTACTCTCTGCACTGTATAGAGCAGTTGGACAAGGGAGAAATAAGAGCAGCACTCTCTGGCTTCCAGAGTGTCAAGCCTCACACCCAGGTACATATTGATCAGGGGTTCACCTAATCCACCGGTGGAACAGGCGCACCAAGGAAGGAGAGACAAGGCAGAGGGGCTGCCCAGGGTGGTTTATTTGGGCACTGGGTTCATGCTGGGAAACACGACAAGGCATTTCACGGTTACATATATACCTTTGCGAGTGGGCAGGGGAGAATAAAAACACCCTATGGTGTAGGGACATGGGGTTTGAATTTGGCAGGCTGGCTGCGGATTGGGGAATATAGAATCTTCCAGGGGAAGCAACCAAATACCGGGGGAGAAACAGGGGAGATGGCAGTGCCTGACCATGGTAGAAACCAAAACCTGGCCATAGCACACCACAACAGTGAGGATCTGTTTTCCCAGCCTCTCTTTGGAGAACTGTGTCCCCTCTGCCTTTTCTCACAAACATGAGATTTCACCTAAATTCATATTAATCTATAGTTACTTGGGAAACACAAATCAGTTGAAAAAGAAGATTCTGTGGGGTTTACGCTTTTCTGGGGGAGCATTTTGGTGACCACCAGAATGTGGTTTGCAAGTTTGCTACAACTTGCTGCAGCTGCTGCCACATGTCTTCCTTTGAGAACATTCAGGAGAAGAGCAGGTGGAGTTACTCATTAGGCTGATGACTTTCCAAGGCAGGAAAAGCAAGAGATCCCTCAGTGACCTGGCACTGCAAATCCTCCACCTGGTGTGTGTTTCCGGATTATGTCTGAAGCAGGTAAAACTCCACTGCACAGGTGCCAGCACAGGTTGGTATTGTGGCTGCAGATTACAGGGTTATGCAATCCTTACTGGCACTATTTTTATGATGTGAACTAGAATCTGACTCTGGCCATCTGAAAGACTGCAGCGTAACACAGTGGTGTAACTTTTGGTTGCTTAGCTCCCTATAGCTCTGTTTAGCAGAAGTGTATAAATAGCCACAAACAAAGAGACTTACAAAATAGTCACCAGCAAATTACTGATTCTCTGCCTCTTGCCATGAGAGCATTAAAAAGTATTTTAGATATTTATATAAAAAAAAGTCCCTCTTTCATGAGAGATGAATAGAATTTTCTAACAAGTTGGTCTGTACTCTTGGATGTTTATTGAATATATTTGGCATGTGAGTATTTATAGGCATTCTGTACATGCATATAAACACGTTGTACAAAAGATATTTCAAATCTGGCTTTTATGTTACATATAACACTTATGTTGAGCTTATAGGCAGATAATTTTTTATTGAAGGCAAAAACTTCTCCACTGAGCCGCACCTCTCTCAAAAAGGTAATGCTTTTTTTACAAGCGAAATAGTTTCAAATGAAACCCTGGGTATTGCTAACACCATTCCCTTATATCTTCCTTAGAGAAAATGTGAAAACTATCCTTCTAATCCCACAGGTCTTAAGAATTAATACCTGAAAATACTCACTGACAAGCACATCAGAGGCCAGGGTCAGCCACTGTGCTGCCTGTATCAGGCATCTGACGGCCTCAAAGGCTGGAAGGCAGACTCACAGCAGTTTCTTGAGAGATAAATGGTTTGAGCCATGACCCTTCCACATGTCCCCAAGCCCTGAGTATTCCCCTGACCACTCCAAAGAGACATGAAAGAGGTAGTCTGCAAATGCTCACACAGCCTGAGCTGTGAGTTATAAACAACAAAGTTTGCCACAAAACTGTTGAGAGAAATACTGATAAACTTTGTTTTTGATTGCTTGTTAGAGGTTGACTTGGCAGAGACCTTGCAAGTCTTAAATAAGAATTTCAATGATTTCAAAACTAAACAGTGAAGGTTCAAACAATTTATAAAAGAGAATGCACTAATTGGTTCAGTGTTCTTGATATCTCACAAAGTGTTAGTTTTAAAAACAGGAGCAATATTTTTGTAGAATTCTAATTTCTGGGACCAAAAGTTTTGAATTTGGAGATCTGGATGATTCTGGATGACGTGGAAGACCTAGAAGACTCTAAATGAATTTATTGAGAAGTTTACAGGAAAAAAAAGACTTTGTAACAATTTCTTGAGTGTCCCCATGTGAAGCTGGTCCTGGACATTTCTGTGGTGGAGGATAATATTTTTCCATGATATGTTCTGTGCTGGTGTTCATTTGTGCAGCCTCTGTGCCTGTAAGTAGATTAGCAAGCTTTTTCTGTGATAGATAAAGATGCAAATGTGGGGAGGAGAAGGTGGTGGAGGTATGGAAGGGGTCTTTGTAGACCAAGAAAGCTACAGAGGATGTAAGGACATTTCTCCCATTGTGGGTCCCATGGAAAGTTTATGCAAATTAGCACCCCTTGTAGAGGAGCAAAATGAAGCTGTAAGAGAAGCTGAAGCAGGGCTGCCTCTCTGACTGTGTTCCTGGCAGAAATTGTTGCCGCTTGACACCTAAAAGTTTCCTACTATTAGAAGAGGGCTGCAAACCAAGGCAGTAACATCAGGCAAGTAGAAGCTCATACAGAAGCTTTTTCTGTTGCACTGTCTCCAAGAGGAGCTTTCTTTAATCGTATTATGGTAAACCAAGCATCAGGTCTTTCCCTTATGTTGTTTTGACGAGGGAAGGGAGCTGGCACGAAGGCTGCATCTATATTAACGAATTAACCAGCAATGAAGTGCTCTGAGGCCACTGATGTTTGCCCTGGTCATCAGCATGACTTTGGTCTGGGCCAACCAGCACTTTCTGAAACACCTCCTCAGCCTGTATTTGGCATTAGCACAGGATCCTAAGAGAAAACATGAAGATTCTGCAATTTTGTGTTCTTTAAAACACAACCCAAAACTATAGAAATCTTTGCCTCTGGTGCTCTGTCTCCCTTTATTTTATTTTTGACTACTGGCAGCAGTTCTATTAAATAGCTATTATCCCCATAAGCATTCTGCAGATGCCAGATAGAAATCAGCTATTAAATATCAGCCATTAAAGTATAGTTCTGACAGTTTCTTTATTCTGGACACACCTCAAATCTGATCGATAACTAGACACAAAGTCATCCATAAGTGCCACCTTACCAAGGCTTCTTGACAGCATCTTACTTTGGAATTTACTTTTGACTGCATTATCATAATTTCTTAAAAACTCCTTTGTATTCTATTTTCTTCACTGTTTCCCTTCTCTTAAAGGGAACTATTCCAGCTTTATTTAAAGCTTCAGACTAGAGGTCAAGATGCTTGCAGAGGCCTCAGACACACTTGGATTAGACTTTGCAGGACCTGTGGGGAAGAAAGTGCCACAGTTGGCAGCAAGCTGTGTGGGTGGGCTCCCAGCAGGAGGAACTTGGCATGGGGCAGCTGGTGGGATGGCACAGCCTCAGCTCCGTAAGCTGAAGCACATCTGGGTGCTCATTTACTGACCTATTGCATTTCACTTCTGGATAGACTTTGGATTGCTTTAGGAGGCCTGGAGATGCCTGTGGAGCAGGGAGAGGACTTAACAAATAATTGAATTTTTTCTCTCAAACAGTAGGCCTGTGGCTAACAAGGTGTTATTAAACAGAAGCTCTAAACATATTCAAATTAGTGAAATATAAATTGTCAGAAATATATATAATGTCTTCAAGCCACCAAAATATTAAGTACATAACTTATAAAATTATGTTGTCAAAGCTCCACCAAATTCACACACACACAAAATAAAAAGCTCTCTGATCTTGAACAGCACTAAACAACTTTACATTCTGTCTTATTCAGCAAGTAGATTTAATTTTGAAGGTAAAATGGGAGAGGCTGACCAAAATAATATTCAGGTTAATTCTCCTTCAGGGATACTATGGCACTGGTTGAAATTGGTGTGCTGAAGGCAAAATGAGCCAGTTATTTCTGAGTGTAAGGTCCATCTCCAGTAGCACCAGGCAGGGTGGGTACCAGTGCCACAGCTGGGAGGCTTCACCATCTTCCCAAAGCAATGCTGGCCAGTTTCTCACATGAGCAGCTTAGTCCATAGGTGCTTAGCACGAGAACTGTAGCTCTGTCTGTGTCACAGAAAAGCAGTTCCTTGTCCCACGACCACTGTTGCTGTTCTCATGTATTGCTGTGGGGGTATTTATTTGCCATGTAAAAAGATAGTACCTGAAGAGTTACAGTAACACACTGCACTCATTACTAGACATGAGAACTACAATCACTAGCACATTTTCATACCTTTAATTGGAAATCTCAGTGTTACTCCACTCTTCTTAACACTTTTTAATGCATACTGAATGAAACCAACCAAGCAATAAAAAGGTGAGTACACTCCAGTACAATGCTGGCTGTGTGATGCTCATGCCTTAGGCTAGAAAGCCACCTGGTAGAAGTCATTAACCTCCTCTCTACCAGGTCACAGACTCAAGAGAAATTCAGTGTATGTTTGCCTATAGGCAAGCATCATGACCTCAAAGTTGTATCATTCAATCCAGATGCAGCTGAAGACATTAAGACTAAGATTCATAAACAAAATCCCAGGTGCTTACACCCCTGTAACTGAGAGGTAATGTGATCCTAAGACTGGGATGGCAGCACCTGCACCACTGAGTAGTGGATGCCATCCCTGAGGTACTCAGTGCAACCCTGGGCAAGGAATTTCTGAGAAAGTGGTACTCAGGGCTTAAAAACGTTTCCTGATTACTTAAATTCCTCTTTGATATGCACAAAATAGCGTAGTTTCCTTTGAAGGTGTATCTGAAGTACACCTCAGTGCCAATGTGAACCCTGTCCTACATGTATAGATCTATTCTCTAAGATTGTGTGTTGTTTTAAATCTTGGCCTGGATTTTCAGGCTCCAGAACCAAGCTTCTCCCTTTATCCAGGATGTAGTACAAGAGTTTCAGGTTACACAAATTCACATCTGCTTAAAAACATACTAAAACCAAAGTCATCACATAAATCAAGGTTAAACTAAGACAGAAATCTGTCTGGCAGGTGAAAGACTGCTTTATTTACTAAGCCTTATAATCTTTTAACTTGCAGTTCATTGCCAAAGAAGATTATGGAAGAACTCCAGCCCATATCCAAGTGTTACAAGTCTATATTTGGTACCACATTGAACTTCTATAATAAAGGCTGAAAAAGATTGCCAAGTGTGAAAGATTATCAAGTAGGTTGATAGACAGGAAATAGAGCTGTGTTTTGGAAGACGTGAGAATCTGTGCATTTATCAGTATCAACACTAACCTTTTCCTAGCTCTTTCCTATCATGCTATGTCTGAGCTGTCTGAACTGAATTAAAACCAGAGAGTGCTAGCCAAATGGTTTAAATGTAGATTTGGATTTTAAAAGTTTGATGATAGGACACTTTTAAGAACCTATTTTTATTCATTCATTAAAAATTACCTTGGCTAGTATAGACACATGGGCCTCTGTGGACTCTTCAGCAGTTCATTAACTGGGCTCAGAAGGCTGCCTGGGTGCCCTTTTGCCTGTGTTCAGTGATCAAAACTTGTGTGGGAAGAGCTGGAAAAGGGTGGAAGACTAGCCCACAATTTACATGCAATCTACTACCCTTTTGGCAGGAACAAAATGAAAGCAGAAGTTCTTTAAAACCCCCAAAGACCATTCCTGGAACTGGATTGTTGGTGTGGGCTCTATTTTAGAGTGGACTGTGGCAGGCTGAGGTAATAGAGAAAGGTAAATTGCTGGCAGAATGAGTTGACTCAGCAATACCTCTAAAACAGCCAGTCAGCCCAGACTGATGTATTTTCTGAGAAAAATCACAGCATTTATTATTATTTAGAGTGTAAGCATGGTGGACCTCCTGCTATTTGTAACCATGAGGAAGAGTGACTGACCATCTTCCACAAGGTGCAAAGGATGCAATCACATGTGCCTGCATGTGCTCTCATAAATGTATTCTGTGGGCTAGAAAGGAAACCTAGGGATAGATTGGGAAAGGATTATAGCATGTATTACTGGTACCTGGGTAATATCTAGTGTTAGTCCTTAAAAAAAAAGATATTTTCCTGTTTTGCTGTATTTCCTCTGTATATGCACAAATAAAACAAAATAAACCTGAAATAATTACAGACATGAAAAAATGGAAGATTACTTAGGATTGTTGTTAGACTTCAAAACTTGATCCACCTACTCATGTGGGATTGAAGGACTGAGATCACTTCACGAGAAAGCCATCTAGTTAAAACAAATCCAGATACCCTAAATATTTAGATATCACTTTGCTATCAGGTTTCACAAGGAATTTCTGATCTTGTGTAAAATGCTCTAGAATATTGATAAATAATTTAAAGCACATAGAAGCAAACTGTATCATGTTAATAAGGGAAAGGTACGTAACTTGGAAAAATGTCATCACATCAACCATTGTTCCCTACAGTTGCAGTGGAATCAAACACTTCAGAAGTTTGTAACAACGCACCTTCCCATCTTGCTGCCCCTGGAACTTTAGCTTTAACAGCAGGAAGCCCTGTCAGAACAAATAGCTGCTTTATGCACAAAAATAGACACTGTCCAGATGCCTTATAACACATTGATAGAAAACTTACTTCTTCTTTTACTTACAAGTATCAGACAAGGGAATATTTTCCACTTCAGTCAAGAGTAGCAGAAATTTAATTCCTTCATCTCATTGTGCTATTGTCCACCCAACCTTGGGGGAAGTCGAAACTTTGGCTGTGAAGCCAAGGAAAGGATGGGAGCTGGAGCCAGGCTGCCAAGCAGTGCCATCTAGAGGTGAGCCACCGGGACAATGTCTTCTGCATTTCTCAGATTAAAGTGACCAGACCTACAGCTGATGTAGGATAAAATAACTCATGGCTTGTGTCCCCGAAAGCTGATCTTGCTTTCCAGCTCTGTAGTATGGCCGAAAGTAATTTAATATACCACTTAGTCTTTACAGCCCCACAGCCTCACCTCCATGAAGTCCTATAAACATCTCTGTAGTACTTTAGTGGCATAATTAATGATGACATTGTTTGTTGCTAGTAATTTGCTTTTTTTCCTTTTTAATCAAAAATGTGTTTAAACAAAAATGTGTTTTGATTAACCCATCTGATAGATCAACAGTGCCTGAGGGGATTTTGGTAGAAGTTTGTGGTACTGGCCATACAGGTAGAAAAACAATAAAATAAGAGATCTCGTAGGGACATTCAGGAACTAAGTGATGGCAAAGGTCACAGATACTCAACAGAGATAGTTTTACTGTCTGTTTCGGGAGCTAAATTCCTCAAAAATGAGTTCAGAGTTTGGGATAGGATCCTGCTACCTTGTGAGGTGAAATGATGGACTTTCTGGTCCTTTGACCACAGCAATGAGCAGGAACCCAACACCCATATGAGATTAACTGGGAGGTTGCAGCCCTTTAACTTGTTCCATTGCCTCTCCTGGAAAGGATGGTTTTCTGCAAGACCCAGATCCAAGCACCTGCACAGACATGATGTGGAGGAAGATGGTAAAATATTAATTTTTCAAGATGTGAAGCTTCTTTAGGCAGCTGGGTGAATGCTGTAGTGTGTGCTGGGAGAAGGAAAATGATTGCAATAATCAAGACTTTGTGCAGCTACCTACTCTGTTTCTTAATTTGCAACATAAATAACACAAAAGCTGCGAAGATGCTGACATGTTTAATGCTAAAAGCAACTTTTGTTAGGGTCTAGTGTGGCACAGCTATACAAGTCATAGCTGAAATGACATTTCTTTCACTCGAGAAATTGTGTCAAAATGCGGAAAACATCAATGCCCTAGGGAGTCTTTGATCTTGACATGAAAGAGAGGTTAGAGAAATGTTGTAAACTCCCCCTCGCAACAATGAATTAATGTAAGAAGAGATTAAGTGAGTAACCCAAGACTGTTTAGGAAAGCCTACATCAGAGCCAGGAAGCAAGCCGAAACGAGAAAGCAGAACAAAATACAGACTTGGCGGATTGAAGAATTCAGACCAGAAACCAGGGGGTATGTTTTTAGGGAAGGTAATTTAGGCACTGAAACAGCTGACTGAGGTGGGTCTTGGATTCACTGTCATGTTCAAGTGCATCACACTTGGATAGGAAGTCCTTTATAGATGCTGTGACTCCCTGGGAAGCTCCTGGCCAGGGGCAAACATCACTCAGTGGTTTGCAGAGGCACGTGGTGTTCACCCTCTGTTGCTCTGCACTTGGACAAGGTCTCTGGCCTGTGCTGGACAGCAGTTCATGCCAGTTTATCACGATTAAGGCCATATATGACCTTAGCCTTGAGGAATCACAAATTCCTCCTCTGTCATAACAATTCTGCATGACTCTTCCCAGAATATTAAACATGTTAAAAATCAGTCAGTTACCGAGCAGCCTAATGATGGATTAGGTACTTACTGCTAAAAATCTTGACCAGTTCTTGCAGCAGACAAAAGCAACCACCACTACCCCTTCACTTTTCTACTTGGAATTGATGATACACTGCCCTAGCACCATTCCTGGCCTCGTGTGGATGTGAAGATTGGCTAGGATGCCACAGGCAAAGAGCAGACTGGCAACTTTTGCAAATCCCTGCTTTGTACTGCTATGAAGAACTACAGAGGATGCAGGGGAATTTGGAATGGAGAAGCTGATATTCTGAAATGAAGAAGTGTACTGTATTAAGGTCAGCCTGTGCAGGGCACTTGCATGCCAGGCACACACACCGTGGTGTCCGAAGTCTGCTGCTTCTGCCATGAGAAGCACAGCTGCTCCTACCGCACCTCACCACCTTTTCTCCCTCCAAATCCTTGGCATTAGTGTGTGAAAATCTGTGGCCTGTGATACAGAAGCTGTGATACAGATTGACATTATCACAGCTGTCCCTGCCTGCATTAAAGTACATTATTCTAAGCCACTCCTGTTTCCCAGCCTAAACTTCTGCATCACTTACCAGAAGAGGAAAACTCACCATGAGTAAGTAATATCTGTAGTTCCTGCTTGTGTGTTTTGGTGACTTCTCACAATATGAAACTGTATTGAATGATTCATTATAGATGTTAACTGTAATTCTATTATACTTTTCAAATAACAGTAAATGCTGACCAGAGTAGTATACAATTACGGGTGATGTGCTGTTTCTTGCTGTTTCTACTTAACTGCTGATGCAGGTAATAGGGAAAGGTATAGGGAAGGTATAAGGAAAAATCACTGAAAAATGTAGGAAGGCTGAATTCAGAGGCAGACAGTTTATGGATCTTGGCTTCTGAAAGAAGTTGATTTTGGAATTATTTTTCTGTTTGGTGTCAGACTAAGAAAACTTCCCCCAGAGCAATCAAAAGAAGGAACTAGAATTTGCAGCGCCTCATCTGGGTCAAAGGAGATCATGCTGGGTTACATGACTACTGTGTTTTTGAAAGCTTCTGTTGAATTGTAGCAGCCCGAACATCTTTAACCTTGAGTTAACACACTCATCACTTCCAGGTGAATTCCTAAACTTCTGAAATGCACGTGAAGAGACTCTCCCTCCTCTGCTAGAGGTAACACAAATTCAACAAGGAATGATAGAAAAAGAAACTCAAAAGAAGGAAAACTTTTGTTTCAGTTAAAGATTTTGGTGGCATTTCTTCTGTCTACATCCCAAGTCACTTGGTGGGCTTACTGAAGGAACCAGTCTCCTGTAGTGGGGAAAAAGAGATAAAATGAGGAAGAGGAAAAATGCAAAGGAAAACATTTGCAAGTGTGCTGCTAACAAGGCACCTGTCTCCAGGGAAATATGGATATGTGGTCTCAGAAATGAGGCAGTGCCAAGCCTGTTCCAGCCCATCATTTGAACCGAGAAAGTTTGTCAGGACTTTAATGACAATGATGGCCTCAATGTACAGAGCAGGCTGTGACTGTAGTCTGTTGGGACCGGCTTTTTTCAGAAAGAATAGAGTGGAAGGGCAGTAAGTGTTTCACCTGATGATGTATTGTTATCAACAGGTGTTGATTAATAGATGTTTGTGAGATTATACAAAGCTTAGATCAGTATCTCTCAAGACTGTACTTCAAATAGCACCTTGTGATTGAATTTAAATAAGGAGAGATTTTGTTAGCTTAGTTTTGAATTTTTAACATTTTGACTTATGACATGCAGAAAAGTTAACATTATTAGCAGCTAGGTGTGTAGGAGCAGTGTGTATTTCAGGTTGGAGAATCTGTTGTGCTACAAATGAAAAATGAAATTGAATCATTCTTAATGGGTTTGACAGATCACTTGGTAAGAGATTTGGTTTTAATACAGACATAAATGCTCTGAAGCTTTGACATAGCTTAGTAAGCCTTAAAGCTCATCTCTCTCACCATAGTGTTAGTCTTCTCAGTTTAGGTCAGTCTCTTCCAGGGATTGAGAAAGAGAAAATCACAGCTGGATAATTAAAGTATTAAAGGCCTTAGCACAATAGCAAAAATGGGATTAGAGCAAACTTTGACAGCTTCAGCCAAAAAGTCCTAGAAGCCACCCAGACCTAGTGAAAAGGAGATCTACATTTTTATATCCTGCATTTCGAGGTATGCCTAACCTGGAGGACTCAGGAGGATCTCATCCTGCCTCATTTTCCCCCAGCCATGTCTTGGCACCATGTAGAAGTAAGCCTGGACATGCACTGAACTGTCCAAATCACCTTCCTTAATCCCCATGGGCTGGAAACTCAGACAAAACAGAGTAGGGAGGGACATGTGTGGCCCCACAGGCAGGATAAGCAGGAAATGCGCTGCATGGGCACTACTGCTCTTCACATCTGCCGCAGATGGGCCAGCCAACATCTCCTGCCAGGACAGCCGTCTCTTACATCTTCACATATTCCTCTAAGATATCTTCATTTCCAGCCTGATCAGAGAAAGTTTGGTGTCATTTCAAGCTACACAATGACATTCTGGGACATCAGGGCCAGGGGACAGTGTCCCTGCCCTAGCAATTGAGACAGGTTTGTCAGGGTTACAGTATCTTAAGAGCACAGGACCACATCTGCTGCTGCAATCCCTGTTCCCAAAAACTCCTGAGTATTTCTGTCAGGCACTTCACTGAGCTGTCTGCACTCGAATGTGCATACACCTCCGAGAAAAACATTCTTTATGTTACAAAGGTGTGCTTGGGTGTTGCACAAATACATGTGGCTGCTTCTGCACGAACTGAAGTCCTGTCACCACGCAGGAAAATTACAACTTGTTTCAAGAAAGACAGATGACCCTGACATTCAGAATCCATCATTAAAGGAAATAAAAAGTTCACCAAGCAGTAGGACAGTACCATGCCCACTACCCTGATAGCTTGTTTCAGGACTGTGTAGTTGTTGGGAATGCCTTCATTCCAAGCCAGTACAGAATAAAGAATATCCAGAGCTCATTAGATAAATAGAGATAAAAACATGCCAGCTGATATATGTATTGATTGTCTTTTTTTACACTGACATGACGTTTGTTGAAAGAATTTGATCATGGTGGAATCGCACAGAACTTTTTCCTATTTCAAACCTTGCACTCTAATGTTACAACTTTGTGTATATAATGAATATCTTAGGAAGAAGAGTAGAAAATTCTTTCATTCCTGTCTCATAACAAGATCTCAAGGACATTTCATTAAGTTGCGGGAAGGGCCCATTTAAAATATATAGGGAATATACTGAGATAAAAATTAACAGTAATAATCATATTATGTATAAGCTTTATAGAATGGCATGTTATATGTTATAGAATGTATAACACATACTACAAAACATATGTAACACATATATCTATATGTGTTATAAACATATATCTATAAATTACACCAAAGCCTGGCACAAGTTAGGCAAGATGTGACCTAAGGATTCAGATTTCCTCATACATACCTACTTTGATATTTTGAACACTGAAGAGTAAACTCCACAGCAGTGGCTGTTGTTGGATGCAAAAAGCTGGACTCTTTGGATCTTGTGCCTAGCTGAGGATTACCCTACCTTGCATATTCTGCTGACTTGCAAAAGCACTGCTAAAATGTTAAATTCAACAAAAAGGACATGCCTTGGATATTGCAAAAAGAGGTGTATAAAAGAAACACTCAAAGTATTCTCAAGATAATTTATATATTAGTGTCTCTGGTTAATAAAGTTCTCTGAACTATTTTCTGCCATGGTATCAACATGGTTCTTGTGAACAATGAGCAGAACAAGGGTCCTTGTGCAGCCTACATTGCTTTAGTGCTTTGGAAGCAATGAAACACTGTCCTAGCAGAATTCTGCTTTGGGCTGTGCAACATCTACAGAACAAGGGAGAAATATGATTATAGTTAGTTACCAAAAGCATACTGTATTTATATATTGTACGCAAGTCATGGGCTGGGAATTCTTCATGCAAACATGAGTACATTACAGCAGAAGATGTCTGGCAGCCATATACTCTGTAGATCTTACATTTGAATAACAGGTTTAATGCAAGGACATATCTTTGCTGTGAAACAACCTGATACTATGCTTAATTCTTGCCAAGGATCCATATCTCATAACAGTGCACACATCCCAGCATCAAACTCATAATGAGATACTGAATGAACTATGGCATAACTTTCAGAAATATACTTAACCCTGAATTAAGCTTTTCAGTGATGGAGAACACACCATCTGTTAGTTGTCATCATGGGCAGAAAAATAAAGACTTCATTTCTAAACCTCCTTCATTTATATTTTACTTTTGATCACTGAATATCACTGTACCTTATTCTTCTGAACAGAAGACCTGTTTACAATCAAATATCTATTCCCCAGATAGATATCTGCAGAGAGAAAGCAAGTGATTAATTTTTTGTGAAAAAACATTGTAAGTCTCTCCCTCTCTCTCTCAGGCAGGAGTGCCACATGGGAAATAATTTTGCAACTCTTTTTTAAACACTTTCAATTTTCACTATAGTCTCAACAATGTAGGGTTGGCACAAGTGGACACCACATCCGTATTGGTCCTGTCACTAACATTGCACAAATGTGAAACCATCCCCACAGTCTTCTAAGAGATTATCCTGCTGGTAAAGTCAACTGTTTCTTAGCTCAAGACTCACATGGGGAGCTCATGTTCAAGTGGTGTCCACCAACCCCATAATCAGGCAGAGAAAGCTGGACAGGTGGGAAGGGAAACAGGACTAGTGGTGAGTTGCCATTATTACTCATAAAATATCATCAAGATATGTGCCATTTGAGTTCAAGCTTTGTGGTGTACCTGTCAGCTACCACTGCTCAGATGAATACCTGCAACCCCAAGGTACTATGTGGTTTGGCATGACAGACTGATCTTTTATGCCCACTTTCTGTGGAACAACACTGGGGGCTTTCTTCCTTAAAATACAGATTCTAAATGTATGCAAAAAAGATCTTCCCTAACTAGGCTATGAGGCACCCTACAAGACTACCCAGCCTTGCTACTGCTCTATCCTGTAAGCTAACCTTTCACATACTAGTATCAGAGGTGGTTTATGACTCCTAGATTGTGTGTGATAAGAAAAGAGAAGAAAATAGGGTTTGGATTGTGTTTTTTTGTCAGGGTCTGAACAAATAAAATGTGAACACTTCTTTCCCATCTCTGTTCCTTGAGCAGAGCTGTGGGGACAGTCTTTCATGTATTTCTGGGATTTGGAGAAGATAAAAATAGCCATACCTCAAACTTTCTTCCTTTTCCTTTCTTAATCATCTTCATCTCTGCTCAGCAGACCTTAGAGATGTTCAGTGAATACTGACACTGACTTTGTAACATCTAAATCAACATTTGTCTGATAGCCTGTTAATCTGCAGCAATAATCAGCTGGAGTCTTTTGATCTATGAAGAGTTGAAGGGAAATTAGCACAGGACAAACAATCCTTTTAATTGATTAAAATGATAAGCAGAGAAAAAGTGAGCTGATTCCAAAATCATACAGCTCAATGGCCAGGAGAGTGTGCACAGTATATTTTCTAAATCCCCTAGTTGCGAAGCAGCTTTGATGAAGATCCCCCGTGCACTTTGGGAGTATAAAAGGGCACAGGTCTTGAATTTGCAGATCAAGAAGTGTAATGATGTCTACAGCAGTTTTGTGTTCTCCTGCAGGGAGAGCATCAGACGAAGCATATGTAACAGATTAAAAGATCAGACAGCTGCTGTAGGTTTGCATGTCAGAAAATCAGCTTTGGTTGTTCAGGTATTAGGGGAAAAAAGGATGATTTATTTGCATCTCTGTGTTTAAAATAGACATGCCCTTGGGCAACCTTTTAAAATTATGTGCCAGGGAAAGTACATTCTCGATAGCATCAGTGAGAATTACCCCTTTAGATTTTCAATTATCCCTTTCAAAACGGGACTGTAAACTTTAGATACACAAATGATAAAGAGTTCCATCTTGCTTTTAAAGCACTTCTATTTATTTTCTGCTGAGCAAGAAAACCCAAAGCAAATGCAAACCTAGTGTGGTGCAGGCACTCTTGGTTATGTTATGGTTAATGTATACCTTTTATTATTTTATTAATGGTTAATGTATACCTTTTACATAAAATTGTAGGAGGGGAAATTTAATTAGGGAGCACCCTGGTGGTCAATTACTGAAAGGAAAAAATGGGTGTCTGATGATGTATGTACAACTTTGACAGCAGCCATCAAAGAAATTTCTCACACAATAAAAAGAAATATGTTCAAGTCATGTTATAGGACTGTTACTGTTCTGTGTGTCTCACTGACTGTTGCCATACAGTGTGTGTCTTCAGGGGCTGTTGGCAACATGCAATAGATGCACACTTTTTATTTTTATGGTGAAGAGGGGTGAACAAAACCCTAGACTGACAGACTGAAAAATTTCATACTATTTTGTACTGTGGTGTGTGTGGTTGCTCCAGAAATACAGACTGCTATCTGCTGTCCTGCTGGTTCAGTTCCCACTGAGTGGATTTTTCCCTGTGGAATTTAGAAACAAGTTCAGCGGGCAGAACTCCTTGTGAAAAGTGCTGCACAAATACATATCCCCAAAAGAGACTGCTACTCAAAAATTACACAAGGGCTGACTTTTACACAAAGGGTACAGACAGGGAAGTATATAGGAATGGAGAAAGTACTGGACAGAATAAAAGGCAAAGGTCTCCGCTCTTGTCAAGCATTTTGTTTTCTTTGAAATGAGCAACTCAAAGAAGAAATTACAGGAGAGATGAGATGGAGGAATACTAAGTTAACCTGATCTATTTATGTGTACCAGGAGAGGGACACTTGACAAGACCACTCTGCCTTTTTTGTAAGTTGATTGCTGACGTGTGAGGATCAGGAAATGGAGATGCAGAGCAACAGCAGTGTCCTTCTGCAGAAGAAAGTTCTGGTCAAAGCATCTGGCTAGGATGGTGGTCATGGGGAGCAGCTATGAGCAGCCTGGGATTGCCTCTGCCAGTGTAGCTAGAGTGAAAAAGATACCTAACTAAGAGACTCAGAGCTATGGAGAAAGAATTTTGGGTACAGGCTAAATAGGAGAGTGAAGCCAGGGCCATGGCAATTTCTTACGGGTTGATGTAAGAAACAAGTAAACGTGTGTGGTGGTTTCTGTAGGGATCCTACAAGAAAATAAGAAAAAGATAGGGAAAGGAAAATCAAAGGTCTCTTGCAGCATTGCTAGCTATGACAAGACATATCATGAAAGACATGCCAGATGCATATGTGAAATTTTCAACTGATGTACATTAAAACATTGGATCTATAAATTATGTCAATGGGCAGAGCAGCTAACTTTGCACACAATCATAAAAATATGAAGCAGGAAAACAGGGAAAAACCAAAGCATGGAGCCTGTGGGGATATTTCTCTCTAAAACCATAGTGAAGGAACCCAAACCAGACAGTAAATTTTTAAGGACACCTTCAGGCTTGTTCCACTAGAAACTTTATTTTAGACAGTATATGCCTTTAAGCAGAAGTGTTCACATTGTGCAGCACACCTAAATCCTGTGCACAGCAGCATTTTTATGGATCTCTGAGTCAGTTCTTAATCCATTTTATGCACCTTTGACTTGCTTTCAGTGTCATAAGTTCGCCAGTCACCTGGACTGCAATTCTCATCATTCTCTGCCTCTGCTGATCTTCTTGGCCATCACTTCTTTGTTATGCATAATCTGGATCACAGTCTTTGCAGACTGCTGTGTCAGTGAATGATGAGCTGTCTACCGACACAGTGAATGAACATCTTTGGTCTTCATGAATGAGCACAGACTTGCTTTCATCCATCTGCACTGAACATTAATCCATTCATACTGCAACTTACATTTCAGACTACTTACATGTGGCACAGAATCACCTTTAGCCTATGTCATCTTCTTTTGGAGTAATGCTGAAATAGAGGCTTTTCCTCACAAGCTCTTCTCAAAAGAAGGGGTCAACTTGTTGATAGCAGTCTTAAGCAAAGCATGTGTTTCCCCTGCTAGTCAGTTGGCATTTATCACAGCATTATTTATCCTTCAGATTGCTTAGCAATTGTTTTATCCAATTTTTAAAAATATATTTTTCAGGTATTCATTGGATTCTATATCAAATGGGTAATTAAAATCTATCTACTTCATCTCCTATCTTTGCATAGACTACTAATTTTGTAACAGCCTTAGACCACTAGCTGTTCAATATCTATTTATGGCTATACAATGCTATTTATTGTTTCTAATATCCATTTATTGCTGTACAATGCTATTTATGGTTTCTAATGTCATCCACTATACATTCAGATTGTTTTCTCTTAATATTTATTCCACTAATGACATCTAGGCTTCATTTTATCAATATCTGGTTTGACCAAAACTTTAATATGTGCCAATTTATCAAACTGTTGTCTTTAAATATCAGCATCCAGGTTGCCATCAATTTTACCTTATTTACCTGTAAGCTTCTATGATGCTTAAAATGTGTCCACGTGTTATTTGGAAAAGCGTTTCTGACTTCTCCCAACCTTTTGCCTAGAATTACCTCAATATATCTTTAACTTTTAATGTTCCTATAAATCTTTTCTCATTCTGTAAACAGTTAGACAAGTGTCCCTTACCTAGTTTCATTAATACATTTCATAGTCAGGTTTATTAACAGTGGACATTGGGAGACATCAACTCTCTTATGATCTCCAGTAGATCCTCTCTTCTTATTTGTGGTATCTTGGTGTCTGAGCCATCCTCATGTTTGAATAGAAAATGCCAAGAAGCTCTTGGCACATCTTGAGACAGTGCTGCTGAGACTAGGTAAACACTGTGAGTGTGCCATGCTCAATAATTTTTTTCAGTCTTGAGATGACAGCATGATTAATAATAACATTTCAGTTCTCATCCTGCTAATTGGACTGGGATGCTCATAGCTGACCTTCTTTTCAGTCTTTTACCTCCTATGGTGTGTCTGTTAAGAGACCACCTCTGATCACTTGTGTAATTCAGTGTGTCTTGTTTCTGCAGCTGCTTAATTAGGGGTCATGTCTTCACAATAAACTACACAGACAAAATTAGTTTCTCAGAACTTCACTTAAATGAGGGGAACTGGGATGGGGATTTCACTAGAATCACAGTTTAATCTCCTTGACAGATGCTCATAAATGTCTGCACTTGAACCGGAAGTATTGTTTTATTTTTACTGTCTGCTTCCAGGTATGATCCAGATATGATTCTTAATCTTCATGCTCATGTCACAGAGGCCAGTGGTTTTGATTTTGAAATCTTCCCCTTCTTTTATGAATGTCTACATATTAAAGTGTCCATTTGTTCTGCCTTCCTCCAAACTAGAAGTTGGGGGTATTTTTCTTTTAAATTAAGCATCACTCAGTTGAGCATAAGATTTAGCTATACATGAAAAATTCATTAAGTTCCCTCGTGTTTGCAGCAGATTACAAAGTTTTCTTGTACATTCTGACCAGGACTATCAAACACAATGCATATCACTGTGGGCTTCCTTTGAGATGCTGGGACAGAGACTGAACACTCAATTATACTGAAAGAAGAGGATAAAAACCAATGTAACATGATGGAAGCAAATATTAATACCTCTTAAAATAAGTAATTTCATTTCATATGGCTCACCTTGTGACAGAAACTACTGATAAAGACAATGAGATTTCAGAAAAGCAGTGTCAGATAAGGATGCAAACTTTTTCACATACTGCTACTCTCATTTAATCCAGTGATTATCTAGTACAATATACACAGAAAAATCCAGGAAGAAGAGGTCTTTGGACTGAATCATCTCAGATCAGTACTTCCTCACTAGGTAAGAGCCACACTTTGTTTTTCCAACTTTCCTAGCTGTGCAACGGCTCAGCTTCAAGGGATGTTAAAGAAGGTGCCTCTTCGTGCAGTGACTGTGGTCGTGTGCATGCTTTAGATTCAAATGCCTCAAGCAGGGAAAAAACAAACTGTGTTTCTTCTGGCTAAGACAAGTATTCCAGCCATTTGGAAATCTGGTAAATTATATATTGGACCTGCTCTTGCAAATTTTTAAATAACCATATCAGAAAATTTTAAGTATGCTTAAATAATTTTTCCTGGACTAAATGTAATCTTTTTCTGAATAACCTTTGACTTTCACTGAAGGAGAAAATTTCATAGATCTTCAAGCTTCCAAGGAGCTTCTAAAATGCTGCGGTACTGCTGGCAAAGGTATGGGGCACCCACCCGCAGTTTCAGGAGCTGGCCGGGCTGCTCCAGGGTGCTGGAGGGCTGGTAAAGGTCCTGCAGGGGATTGCCTAATTTACCGGTGGTACAGGCGCGCTGAGGAAGGAGAGACGAGGCAGAGGGGCTGCCCAGGATGTTTTATTCGGGCACCGGATTTGTACCAGGAAGCACCGGCAGGGCGTTTTACAGTAACATATATACCATCGTGAGTGGGCGGGGGAGGATACAAAATATCCTATGGTGTAGGGATGCGGGGTTTGAATTTGGCAGGCTTGTAGCGGATTGGGGGATACAGAGCCTTCCAGGGAAAGAAACCAAATACTGGGGGAGAAACGGGAGATAGCAGTGCCTGGCCATGGTTGAAACCAAAACCTGGCCATAGCACACTGCAACATCTCCTCCATTTCTATTTATTGAGAAGGAGCTGAAGGTGGTTTTAAGGGGTAAAGGAGAAAGGGAAACATTCAGGGAAAGGCAGCAACTGGAAGAGGGCAGCAACATCTTCTTCTGACGGAGTGCAGCGTCTTCATCTCTTCCACGTGTTAAACTGGACAGCTACGTGGACAAGTTCTTCTTCTTTTCCCCAGTCTAGCTGTGGGATCAAGTCTGGTAAATTGTCCTTGTGCGGTGGTATGGCAGCTCTATTTGTGTCAGCAGGCGGAGGTTTCATGCATTTTTTGCTCAGTTTCTTGAGGTTTTAATTTGGGAATCTGGCTGGTGGCTGCAGCAACATCCCTGCCCCGGGGGTCCCGAGCCTGAAATGAGAGGCTTGGGCACAGAGGTTACTGCTGGGGTTCCCTGCACCCCATTGCCCAGTGTCCCAGCTTCCCGCAACAGAAGGAGGGGTGCTGGGGTGGGGGTTTTTCTGGACACAGCTGGGGTAGAGGGAACGGAGAGAGGGCTCAGGGGACAGTTCAGCCTAGAGTGATCAGTTCTGGGTTGAAAAGGGTGAGAAGCAGTCTCAGGGGGACCAAGGAGACAGTAGCAACATCATGCTGAGTGGCAGTATGCACCCTTTGAACTGGTCCTATCAGTGGGATGAGGGATAGGTGAGGAGGGGGTGGGAAGAGAGGTAGAACTGGGGATGGGGGCCTCTCACCGAGCTTGGGAATGGTTATTTCTCATAGCTCTGTCTCCTTCCCTGCTGGAGTGAAAAAAAGTAAAACAAAACAAAAAAACCCAAGCGTCTTCCTCCCCTTCAGACTTGCCTTCCAATGTAGAGGTCCAGGAGCTGCCCATACTGTGTGCCGGACGCTCTATGGATTGTACTCACACAGAGCCAACTTTCCCAGTCGCAGGAATATCCCAGAAATATAAAAATTCCAGCGGGGCCCTTCCTCTTGTCAGATGCAGGTTCTGAGAAATCGAAGGCATTCTGGGGGAGCATCAGAAGCCGTGCGGTTTGCCACTGCACGCGGTTTCACGTGCGCAGCACGCTGCCGGCCGTGCTCAGCAGGGGCCAGGGCGGTGCCTCAGGTTTGTGGTTCGCAGCCGCGGCTCGTGGCAGGCTGCGGCGGCCCCGGAGTCTCGGCAGGCCGGGGCGGCCCCGCATAAGGCTCGGGGCGGCGTGGAGCGGAGCCACTCCGTGGCGGCGGCGGCGGCTCCCAGCGTGCAGCCCGCACGCAGCGGGTCCAGCAGTGCCGGGGCGGCCGGCCCAGCGGCGCCTGGCTGCGGCTCACAGCCACGGGGAACAGAGCTTCTTCAGCGGCGGCGGCGACTCCCAGCGGCGGGGGGGCGGGGGCCGGGGGGGCCTTCAGCCCTTGCTCAC
>VYZT01007449.1:0-16421 GCA_013400735.1 Pomatostomus ruficeps | reverse complement strand
CAGCGGCGGGGGCGCGGCGGCAGGGAGTGCCTTCAGCCTTTGCTGACGTGCGTGGTGGTGGTGGGGTCCAGATACCTTATGTTGTGGCGTCAAATGCCGCTGTATCGTCGGCAAAGGTACGGGGCACCCACCCGCGGTTTCAGGAGCTGGCTGGGCTGCTCCCGGGTGCTGGAGGGCTGGCGAAGGTCCTGCAGGGGATTACCTAATCCACCGGTGGTACAGGCGCGCTGAGGAAGGAGAGACGAGGCAGAGGGGCTGGCCAGGGTGGTTTATTCGGGCACTGGATTCGTACCGGGAAGCATGACCAGGCTTTTTACAGTAACATATATGCCATCTTGAGTGGGCGGGGGAGGATGCAAAATATCCTATGGTGTAGGGATGCGGGGTTTGAATTTGGCGGGCTGGCAGCGGATTGGGCGATACAGAGCCTTCCAGGGGAAGAAACCAAATACTGGGGGAGAAACGGGGGAGAGGGCAGTGCCTGGCCGTGGTAGAACCCAAAAGCTGGCCATAGCACACTACAAAACTAAAACCTGTGGGAAGTATTTTAGGTACCAGGAACTGACATGAGTCTGGCATGACTTTAGAGGTGCCTAGAGACTCTCAGGACTCTTGTGAGTCACATTCTGCTGTGAAAGAGAAAGCTTTCCTTCCCCCTAGCTTTTTGGACTCTCTTAAATTGTGCCAAATTTAGTCAAAGTGTAGGTATAAGGTGTAGTGTAAGTCCTTGTCCAAACGAGTTAATGCAGCAAAATCTCAACTCCTCACTCATTCAGTGGACCTGACACAATTAAGGAATTTATAGTGACAGTCCCCTAAACTGAGGATGGCGGTGACCTGGAAAGGTTGAGGTTCTTCCATTGTTGTCAATGTCCCACTCAGAAAGCACTTGCATTCTTCAATTTCTAGTTAAGCTTTTTATGCAAGTGTGAGTAAGCAGTGCATCAGGGTAAGGAACACTTTTGCTGGACTCTAGAACCATATTTTTAAGAACTACCATTGTTTTAATTTAAAGTATTCTGACAAGCAATACATAATGTTATGACCAAATATTCAGAGACTATATTAAATAAAGAAAAGCACTGTAAGCACTTACAATCAGTAATTCCTGAGAATAATTTATACTTCAAAAATATAAGAAATTTATGGAGCTGGATTGTTATTTCTCACAGTGTCTGGGGCTAAGAAATTTCTGCAGGGCTTCCTGTTATGTGTGCTCCCTCTTATTCTGAGAAATGCTAGAAGAACTGTTCCATAAAGGAAAGGTCCAAGGATGAAATCTTTTTTCATCCCACAATCTAATTTGCACAAATATTTTGGGTATTGTCTCAGATAAGGAAGACTTGGTGGCCATCCACTCCTGCTGCAGGGGAGCATGGTCAGGTTTGCGGGTAATGACATTGGGATTAGCCCCAAGCATGCCCTTGTTCCCATTGTTAGGAAGATGCTGTCTCTCCCTTCAAATAGGCACAAAAGCTCCAGACTCCCTTGTAGCTTCAGGGATGGGCAGCAGGGTGGCTTAGGGGCAATCACCTTAACAGCCCTTGCTCTGCCTTTGTGCTCATGTATTTCACACCTCCCAGAACAAAGTCTGAATCTTCATTTTATGCTAGGGTAGTATTTTCAGGGAAATATATCTATTACTTAACGGTCATTACTTACACCATATTCTTGATGAAGAACTCTAAGTAGTTCCCAAATGTAAAGTGAGGAACATACGCTTTTTAGTTATTGAACTTGTTTTTGAATGAGAGACTCCCTTTTGATTTATCTGTTAACAAGTTCATTACCTCCTAAGTGCTCTGACCCACTGACATTTTGTTTGCCATGTAAGTCTCAGCTGACATGTTAGGACATCCCACTGTCTGAAGACATGTCATAGGTTATTTAGATATTGCAAAGCAATAAGTTTTCTGAAAAAAAAACCTGTCCATTTTTAAATTTTCATTGCATTTTTCCTTTTCAAATCCAAATTGGGCCTCGCTTCCCATTGACTCAAACATTTTATAAATGCTTTTAAAATGTGTTTTTCATTGATATTGTCCCACACTACTAATTTCCACTTTTTTCAAACTCTTTTTTTCAAACTTTACTGAAGGAAAATACAAAAATATCGCTCCTATTGCTCCACATCAGATAGGCTGACATTTTCACCAAAGGACTTTTTCAATATGTTATATATGAGGCTGTATCAGGAAGCATGTGCACATGTTGGCATCTGACATTTCTGCACAGTTTAGCGGACTATATATAGTAATCTAAAATAGAAACATTTTACCTGGCAGAGCCCTAAAGAGTGTCTCCAAATAGCCCAGTGAGCCAAGGGCTCCCAGCCCAATGGATGCCTCTGTGGGTTCTTAACTAACAGTGGGACATCAGTCCTTTCTTAGTAGAGAAGGAGGGAGGCAATGGTGTCAGGATGGCAATAGCTTTAAACTTCATCTGATCAAGCTGTAAGGATCATATTGGCTATTTATTAAAACATGTGCCTACAACTGGACAGCAAAAAGACCTGTTCATCCCCAGAAGATAATCATTTCCCCATTCATGTGTTTCTCGCAACAAGGTGAAGAGGATGTCCAGGTCACTTGTCTCATGTCAGTCAGGAAAGCTCCTTGGCACTCCATGCTCAAGCTTTTGCAATGCTTATGTGGAACCTTCACAGGTGTGAAATGCATCATGGGGACACACAAAAAACAAGACGGTAATCAAGTAATTGCATGATGGAGGTGGGCATTACAGACCTGAGACAAATATATTCAGAGTTTTCATAGTAACTGTCTCCCTGTTGACACCCAGAAAGCTGGAGACACTGGTGATCATCCAGTCCAGAAAAGCATAGCTCCTCCTTCACTTTCCAAGAGAAATCAAATGGTAATGTTTTCCATTCAGTGACATTTGGCCTTTCATTTACCTTCAGATAAATGTTTGCTTACAATTTCTGCCTTCTCTCCCAGTTTGGTTTTGTAGTGTATCTGAAATGGTCTCACATATGGTATTGCAGAGGGTTTTGATATCCACAGATGGTACATCTGCAAGCATTTCAAATCAGCTTCACTATCCAAATCTCCAATATTTGTCTGTGTACCAAATGCAGTTGGTAAATCCCTGATGTAGCTATTCACTCATAATAAACACTAAAGGGTAGTGAGTTGTTGGCAATTAAATCAAAGAAATCTTAATTCCTGATCCTGTAGCTCCAGCAATAATATCAGGAAGGGAATCCTTTCACAGCAGGTAAATTGAAGAAGTTTTAATTGGCCTTTCTGTGCTTCACCTTAATATCCTTTGCTTGATTTTTGTCAGATCTCTGTCATAATTTCTGCTTTAGCATATTATATTTTGCTGTCTTTAAAAGAATACAGGATAAGAATTTGTATATGTATTGGCCAAAAACTCCTAAACCCATTCAAAAGGAAAAGAAAAAACAGGATTATTCAACAGACAAAAATGACTCATTTATTAATGCACTGACTGTAGAAATTTAAAATTACTTCTCCCATTAGAAAGATGCAGATAAGTTTCATTTTCTGTGTCAGAGGACTACCAGCACCCAGCAGGACTCAGCCTGGCAAGATCCTTCACAGACCCATGTTGGTGGGCTGAGGTGGAGACTAGGGAAACACAGGGGCACAGCCAGGCCCTGCTCTAATGCGGGTCAGCCCAAGGGGGTGTTTCAGCTCATGTCCGTGGCCCAGGTCCCACCTACATGGTGATTCAGGCTGGCCTTTGCTTCAGAGGTGATTCTGCACCTGCCTCTAAATAAAGGTAGGAACAGAGACAAACACTACCCTTTGTACTCCTGTGGGCATTTTGAAATAAAAACTGCCATTAGTTCCATCAGGTCATCAGAAGTCCTTCCCCAGCTCTAAAATTGTTGGGCTGACTCCATTATAAAAAGTAGATGGCCTGGGAAAGCAAAAAAAAAAAAAAAAAAAGACATTATCCTCATTTTTCAAATGATGAATGAAAGTCCTGCAAATATATTACTTTTCTATCTCACCAAAGTGAGATAGAAAAATCTGTGTCAGAGCTATGTTACACTCCAGGTGAAGCATGCCAAGGCCAGACTGGGTCCTCACACTGATTTATCCACAGTCTAAAGGCACTGAGGATCTAATGAGCTGTGGGAAGCTCCTGACCATGAACACATAGAAGAATGAAACCAGGTGGATAGTAAATGGAAAGATGTTCTTATAATTAGGGTTGTCTGAAACAAGCCCAGAGCTGGGAAAGGAGACCAAGACAAAAACTTAAGCTGATCCAAAGAAAAATGAAACAAAGGAGTCTTAGAAGCTGAGAACATATTTTGCTGTAAGAGGAAATTGAAGCAGGATATAAAGATTTCATAGTTAGAGGAATGGGTGAGGAAACACTGTAATTTCAGCAGCTGCAACTTTACTGAAAAGGAAAGGTAGAAAAGAGAAGCTATAAGAAAGACAAGTCTATTTCCCAAGGATGAATGAAGAGGGTGCAGTGGTGTCTTCACAGGTGTGTGTACATCCTGCAGGGAAAGAGTCAGATTTTTTAAGGGCCTGGGTGTGAGGGGAGGAAATACCTCCTAGAACCAAGACTTTGGCAGAATGGGCAGTCAGGAGAGGTCTGTTCCTGAGCAAGTCACTACAGCCTGTGCTGCCCTGCTTGTGGGGAGCCTGCTTAACCTGTGGGTTGCTGCAACAACCTCATATCCCTTCTGCTTGGAGTCATCTGCTTCCTTCGAGAGTGCTGGGCTGGGAGCTGCAGTGCAGAGCCAGGGCCAGAGAGCCGGAGAAGCGAGCGGCAAGTTTTGGGCAGGTGGGAATGCTGAATAAACCCCCAGCAGCTCATGTCTCCTACAGGAATGGTCTTCCTTCCCAGTCGTCAACAACAAGCATTTTTAATCCCCAAACTTGACAGCTTTTCTACAATTTCCTTAGGAGTGACTGTGGTTGCTGAGGACTGACACATCCATGCTCAGACCACTCTTCCTAGGCTTTAAATGGCTGTGAAAGGAACATGACTCTGAGTATGACTTTCCATGCAATCAAAACCAGCATATTTTTGCAAGTAGGAGAATGAGCATGGAGACTGAGTTTCTCTCTCACTGTACAGACTTTCACTCCTACACAGTGCAGCTTGAAACCATCACTGTTCTAGTGAGGAAAAGGTGCAGTTAACTGAACATTAACTGTTTTGGACACTATTTACTACAAAAATAAATAATCAACCAACTTCATCTCTGAATAGAAAACTCAGTGGGAAGACTGAGTGAATAACAGACATGATTGCTGAGGAAGAGATGAAAATAACAGTTTACAGTTCACAGGATCTTAATGGATAATCAATGTGGTAAATTAGGATGTGGCTGAAATTACAGATACAGTAATTAAAATTAGCCATGAATAATAGAACATAGCTCCTCTAGAATAGAACAGAAAGTTCTGCAAGACAGAAACAGAATAATACTGTGTAAATGTACAGAAATTTTAATTTTTAATAGAAGTTCAAATTAGCAAGAGATGTGTTCAGTATCTCCACTGACACTTTTCACAAGCTTATAATGGGTAGCTGTAAACTATTGTTGGACAGGCATTCAATTTAATTGCATCTCCTCCTTATGAATAGCACTTTCTGAAGCACATTTAAAGTCAGTGCTAAGGTGTCTCTAAATTACCATTCAGACAGGGTCTATTCACTTCAGCTGGCCGCAGTTTGACTGAACTCTCATCTTTGGTCTATTGCTCTCTTTTAATTTGCAGAAACTATGTTATGAACAGAATAGGCATAACCTCTGTTGTTCCAGCACAGAGGCTTTTCCCAATGAATGCTGGAGCTGCTTTTTACCTAACAGGAGAAAATTACAAACCCAGAGAAAGGAGAGGGGTTATCTGTTCTTTGTTTCCCTGAAAAACTCCTCCTGCAAGTCACTTCTGACAATGTAATGCAGAATGTAAGGCATTAGATTGTTCTGGCAGAACATTTTCAAAATATTCAAGTATAATGTGATTATGCTGAGTGACTACATGACTGTAAAACTGGCCTAGAAGCCCATATATCATTAGAATTCTACTAAATATACAGGTTCAGTTTCATCAGGCTCTATGAAACTGTGATTTTAAGGTATGTGGACAGTATGACTGAAATCCTCTTTTGCCAGATCTGACCTTAAGTAGTTCCTCTGTGTTATCAGTGCTGACTACTCAAGCTTTAAAGGGTAACATTTTTCTGCTAGAAATCCAAGCATATACTCTGATATTTTCCCCTTTTGATTTTGTAAATTCCAGTGACATGATGGGGGATACTTGAGGTCTCTCTAATGGTTTTTCAGCTGATGGGAATCTCAACAGAAGATTTTGTCCTAGATGTGCATACGTGCTTTAGAAGACGATCATACAAAACACCAGTATAAGTGATTTATTTGTTATCAAGATAATATGAAGAAGATAGGAGAGTACAGTTGCAATATATTAGAAAACAGAAAAATAATGGCCATTACTTTGCAGAAGACCTTTTCACGCTCCGCAGTATGCCCAATTCCAGTTGACATATTCCTGTGGGCCTGGGACAGACATCAAACCCTCTCTGAGGGTACCTGTGCAGGCTCACGAGTGCATGAGAAGGATGTGACACTTGCTAAGCCTTCTTATCAATCCTAACACACAGAGAAAACCCCATATTTCATCTTAAAAACTATTTGATCACAAAAAAGAGGCTTAAACACATAGGTATATCTATAGTTTGTACATCCTCATCACTCCGCCTCCCAAACTGAATCCTCATAACTCCTCCTCACAAAGCAAATCAGAGGGCAGCCAAAGTGTTTTAACTCTCTAAATTTTCTTCAGCCCAAGTGTGGGTAACACTCACAAAGATTTAACTGAGGGTTGTGAAAACCAGTGGGGATGAGCTCCACTAAACCCCAGGGAAGATTCAGTGCTGAAGAGTATGATGAAAAATTTGAGGTTTGGGATACAAGCATGATTATGCCTGTGATATGCCTTTTTCTCTTTCTTTCTCTTGTACTACATGTATTCTCACAAATCTTTGGATTCTGCAGCAGTTCACAAATTATCTGTTGTGTTATAAACAATCTTGTTTTGTTTTGTTGTGGTTCTTTTTTTAATTAAGCTGTTTCTACTGATTCACAATTAATTACAACAGCTCTAAATTTTCAATTTAAAGAAGTTTAAATTATTGCCTAAGCTTTTCTCATAGGCAGAGGCATGCTAGCAGTACAGTCCTGGTGAATCAGATTTAACAGGCATTTTGAAACAAGCATAGCTGCAATTATGCCCAGAGAATTTCTGCCAACCTTTTAATAATTTCTTTTTATTGTAAAAGCATCTTTTAAATACCTTTGTTTCTCCTGGGATGGAAATTATTATTTTAGAGTGTTTCATGCCAAATTTTTACTTAGTATGCTACCTAGTAATCTATTTCTTATTACATAAAAATGATGTTATATTTCAAGAAAATACAGAACTAATACAAGGTAACATGCTGGAAATAGAAGTATTTGTATTTTCTGTAATACATCCAGTAGTTATTATTTTTATGTTACTTCTGATATTTTAAAGTGCTATGCAAACATTAAGTGAATTGTAAACCCCTAAGAACTCATAATTGTCATGTCCTTGTTTTATAAACAGGGAAAAGAGAGCACAGAAGTGCCCTGCCCATTGCAATAGGGAAACAAAATTAGAACTTTTGCTCCCATCTCTCAGATGACTCCTGAAAATGCTTTGTGAGTTACAACCCATTTGTGAGAAAATTGCCTTTGATTTTATGTCTGTAATAATATTTGGACTTCTTCGTCCTTCATGATGCACAGAAAAAAGAGACGATGCTTACATTTTATTCATTGTGTTGAAAAATGCTGTGTATCCAAATTTTGCACCATTTCTCCATTGCAGCTTGGAATCCAAATGAATGCTAAGCAGTGCCAGTCACCACATGGTAGCTATACCTGTATTTTTCATCTGACCACATTATGCATATTAGGCTGTCTCTGAAAGCTCTAATTTGTCCATCTGAAGTCCAGCCTCCAACAGGAGCAACTGTCCGGAGTACTTACGTCCTTATATAGATGCTTTCTTAAGAAGAAAGCAATAGACACACTAGGAAATAAATTAGATAGGTATTTTTTTTCTACTTGATTAACAAGAATTAAGGAATATTATCTTAGATTAAAAATGCTTCTTAGACGGTCTGAATAAGGCACAAAGTAAATACCTTTGTATTTGGTTGAATCTAATTCCATTTGGTTATCTTTTTCATAGCTAAACCATGATCCACTTACACTTCATTCTGAAAATCACTCGTTTTGTTAAATTTAGCTTTAACAGTATGCTGAGCTGAGGCTCCAACCAGACCTTTGATGGTGATACCTCTCTTATTTAGTGTGAGTCCAGTGTGACACCACTGCTTGTTCGTATCACTATTTTCATTTTAGATATTTCTCTATTTACCTACATCTCACTTTTTCAGACTGTACTGACTGTGGTTCCCCCAGTCTCAGAACCAGTGTCACAGGAATATGAAAGTATAAAGAAGGTAAAAAAACATTTCCCCAAGAAACCTGTTCCACATCTCAATTTGTGACACTAGCAATTATTATTGCCAGTATTCACACCTTAAATACTTACATACTTACTTATATTACACTTAAACACGTGTTGAGACAGGTCAGGTTTTAATATCTCCTCATCTTTGTGTTTAATTTGACCTAGATAAGATTTCCAGACCCTTAGCAGCTAGGTGAAGCATGACAGAGGACACTGAAGCAACAAAAATGATAAATGTCAAGTAAAAAACCAAAAAAGATATGAATGTTTTTCCATGCAGGCCAATCAGGATGGTATTGAAAGTGCTAAATTTTATAAATACATCTCTACTGTAAAATAGTTATTGAAGTAATTATAGAATAATCTGTATTATATGACATGTTAACATGGTTAAAGGTTGGGGTTTTTTTATTCTTGGTGGTGTGCATTCCTGTTGGATTGCTTCAGAGGTACAAAATATATTTATTTCGTCTGAAGGACTCCTGCTAATTGCCCAATGGCTCTTGCTGTGCTGGAGAGATTCTGAATTTATGTTGCTCTGAATGCAAGGCACTTCTGATTCATTTAATATTGTTTGGACAGCTGTGAAGAGAAATAAAATGGCACAATATTGTTTTCCTATGCTGCTTTTCAAGTGACATAATTACTTCAAATATTGCCTGAGATACCCACTGAGATAATCAGGGCACTTTATTTTAAATGAAACAATATGTATCTCAACACTGAAAGCAAAACTGTGCACTGCAAAGTGGTGGAGAAAGTATTGGAATCGAGATCCCTGCTAAGCACTATGTTATGTACCTACTTGCCAGCCAGTGGTTACTTATTTTGGGAGATGTAGCACTGGGTCAGGCCGGCTAGGCCGAGGAGCCCAAAGGAGAGCCAAATAAATGACCACACAGAGACAGCAAACGGAGAGGGCAAAAAAAGAGAGAGAGGGCAGAACCCTCTGCCTTTATTTATATGTTTTTACAAATCACCATGGATTGGAGGTAGAAATTACCACCTCTCAATTCCATTGGTCAAAGCATCTGTCTATCATATTTCTCCACCCAGTATACTGGAATGATAAACACACAGACAGTTAGGAAAACATAGATAGTTGTTAAGAAACCATGGCCATGTTTACAGAAGAAGTGTGAGAAAGTATTACAGAAAGAGAAGCACTGAGAAACTGCAAAACTCAGGACAACAGGGATAACTGCCAATTTTTAAGTCAGATATACTACACGTTGCATTAATTCTGTAACTCCCTGTTACAAATAACAGTGGAGATATTTGTGTGCCAATTGATTACTGTCTCAATCTTTCACGGAAGATGCACTTGTTATCATGAACAATGTGCAGTTGTTCTTTCAGACACATCATTTGTAGGCTGATTGCCTTCTTAGTGTCATGAAGCAGTCTTTTGATTAAAGAGAGAAAGGACAAATTTTATGCTACTTTCTAATTTTACACCTCGGTGTAAATGTGTGCCTTAGCATTACTCCTCATTCAGAATAACTGCTAATTTCCCCAAACAGGAGCTTCACCTCTGAGGTTGATCTCCAGCCCATTTTTCCAGAGGCAGACCTTGTCCTTTCCTTTATCCAAGCTGGCCCACATAATATCAGGTCTATCCTTCACAACCTTCTTTCTCCCTCATACAAATGCTCTGGTCCCATCTGCCTTACAAAACCAAAAGCAAAAGCTGGGTGCCTGAACCAGACTGTAAAAAAGGGCAGTTTGCTTCCTGGCATCATGGAAGGAAGTGCTCAGTCCACAAAATCGTTAGGTCCAAAGCAGAAGTGGGATTCCCAGCCTGAGGCTAAGGGCCCAGGAGGTAACTTCGTGATTTTCATAGAAATAATGGGAGGAAACTAAACCAGAATCTACATCATACCTTCTGGAGTTGTCGTGAAGAGGAAAAAATCTTGAGGGGCATTTTGATTATTTCTAGTTTTCATGATTCTTGGCAGTTCTAAAACACAAACGGAAGATTTTTTTATTCACAGCATGGGATGGATTTTCCCTAATATCCTGTCACCAAGCAGACAAAAGCAGATGCTTAGAAGAAGAGAAAAAGAAAAGGTCAAAAATATAATGATGTTTCCTTAGAATATTTTTCTGGCTCCGGGGACTCCTTGAGTCTGAGATGGTGTCTTTGTAATTAATAGGCCTGGATTTTTTCTTTTGATTTTTTTCAGTCATCTTCTGAACTCATTTAGATGCTTTGCATTTGAAAAACACTGTGTTTACCTGCACAACGTGAAAAATCAATTTCTTTCACTTTCTCTGAGTCTGCCACCTGCTTACTTCAGTTAACCTGTAGTTCTTGCTTTTCCAGACTCTGTGAGCAGCCATCCCCAATGTAGCTCTCTGTGCATTTTTTTTACGGTGGCACTTCTCTCTACTCCTCACTCCCAGTTAATGTTTACTTATTAAAGGTCCCATATTTTCAAAAATAGTTCCATATTTTGAATATTTTTAATCTACTATTTTGAATAGTATAGTTTTGAATATGCCTGTCATACTGCTCATGATCTTTCCAAGTTATATTTTATACTTTCTGAGACTGGGGGATGAGAATTGCCCACAACAGTTCAAGATGTGACTGAACCATGGATTTATGCAGCTGGGTAATGAGATTCTCTGCTTGTTTCAAAGGCCATTCTGTCTTAAAACTGATTATCCAGTGTAGCCTTGCCAGCTCCTGTATGCATATTGTTTGGAGACCTGTAATTATGTAAGAGTCTCAGCTTGCATTTACGAGTTGCATAAACAAGTTTCTGTCTTCTGTGACTAGAACAAAATTCTGCAGGAAGTAAAACCTGTAACTTTGAAATTGGGAGCTAAGAGAAAAAAAAAGGTGCTTTATTTGGGGAGGGGGATTATCTTTAAATCTGATTTCATAATTTGAAGGTATATGTAATATTTGCATGTATTTTATTAGTATTGAAACATTTGGTGCCACTTGGCAGGCAGATTTGATGAGCTATCCATCTCCTCACCCTAGTTCCATACCTGGCTTGGCCTCCACGTGCTCCATACAGTCCGTCTCTGACTGCAACCTGTCTGTTACTAAGAGATGTGATCTCCCAAATCTGCCCAGAAACAGTTTGGGAGAGCAATGGTTGACTTGGGATGGCTCAGAAAGGCTCTAGGGCTTGCAGTCTTTAGGTTTTGGTGTCACAGCAGTATTTAGAAAAAAGAGCAGGGACAATAATCTCTCTGTGTGACTCCTCATTTTACTTCTGACAGTGACATGTGAGCAGCCAGAGTCCTTCCTGAGTGCAAAAACCTAGTCCTGCTGATTTTCCAAATAAATTTCTACCTCCTGCCTATATTCTGAGGATCATGTCTGTTTGTTTTAATTTATCAAAGTTAAAGGCAGATAACAATGCTAAACAATACCAGAAGAATGAGCTTTTATCACATATTGCAAACCTATAGAAGGAAATAAAATGAAGGTAGGGAAAACAGATAAGCAAGAGTTAGAAATAACTATGGGGAGGGAGCTGGTATTAAAGCAGGGTCCTTGCCAATAAATGCCAGACAATTTAGTCTGAAGATCTCTTGCTCAGCTGCATAAGGACCCAGCATGACACGTGTGAAATGAGAGTGCTAATGTAGCAGGTACTTAGTCTGCAGTCTTGTTCTTCTTCATAGAATGTAATTAACTGTCTTTTTCAAGGAGTGCTATTACTATTTTTATTTTTACTGACCCCTGAATCCTATTCAAACAGGAGTAATGAATTTTTGGACTGCTGGTATCACTTACTAGATGCTTAGAAAAATATGAATTAAAAGTGGATGTGCTTTTCTGTAACTAACTGAATAAATAATGTAGCACGTGCAAATAAAATGCCAAGATTTTGATTAGCCTTGTCCAACTGCAGTTTCCATTAAATCTTCCTGGGAATGAAATAGAAGGAACTGCAAGGTGAAATGCATATACCCATGTGCACACATGAACCTTAATTACTCTTAGGTGTCTGAAAACTGAAAACAAACTTAAATTCAGTCCTATCATTCCCATTGGAAAATATAGACCTTTATTATCTCTTATGTTCACATATCTTCTTGTGATGTTGCATTTTGAACTAATCACCTTGAAAGGTAATGTCCATTTCTAAAAATGTTAGATCATTATTACCTGTAAGGGCAGAGACTCTGAATTTCCAAAGTAGTGATTGTAAGTTTAGGAGGCTGAACTCCTGGAAAATGACAAGTCACATTTCCAGTAGTGTAGTTAGAAAAGTTGCCTCAAAGTACAACGACGATTTTCTGTAGGAAATTTTTTTTGCAGCTCCACTTTACACTTCCATCTTCTACTGACCTCACTGACTGGGAGACCTTCTTCTTTAGATATTTTAAAAGCTTTGTACTTTCTACAGCCATTTAGCAAATTGTTTCTGGAAATATTTTCTGGCTTATAACTGATTGTTTACACTTGTATACAGAATTCGTTGCCTTTTATAATTATTCATGCTTTTTGAAGGTGCTTTTTAACACGCACTATCTTTTTAATCATTTAAGTTGGTTTTCTGCATATGTTTGGCCTTTATGAAATCCTAATTTTAAGAGTATATATAGATTCTGAATCACCATTTGGGTCTTATTAAACATTCTTCATGGTTCTTTCAATATTTTTCTTCTCTTGATTATTGTTGATAATCTTCTTTTAAGATGTGCTCTTGTTTTTATTCACATTCTGGTTTTTTTTAAAAGATGTCCATGTCCGACTATTTTGGTTTCTGTCTTTGCACAGAGATGGTCACTATGATAAAATGGGTCCTGTCTTCTGTTGCTGCATCTTGAACCAGATCCTGTGCAATGCCTGGAAGTATACCAAAGATGTACTTCTCCTCTTACAGACTTTCTGATTAGCTTCTTCATTATAGCTCCATAATTGATGATACCTTAAAAAAAAATTGTGTGTGTTGTTTGTTGTTTTGGTTTTGGTTTGGTTTGGGGTTTTTTCTGGCTTACCTTAATATTTGCCTTCTGCCCTCAGAATCTCTCTTCTTTCCCTTATCATTCTGTACCATACTTGTCACTATTTTGGTTGTGTGATCAGTACTGTAAAAAGTGTTCCTACTTAGGCAAAATACTTTTGAGTAAAGATTCAGATTTCTACAGAATTCACCTTGCTTCACCAGAATTTTTTTTCAACATCACCCTCCTTCATTAGTACAGCGTGCCGTGGCAACCTGATAGGGTTAGGCAGAATGATACTGTTAGGTATTCCCTTGACTGTCTTCTCTCCAACAAGATTTTGAGGTACCTGCTCTAGGAATACCATTGTTTAAAGACAAGTATTTCACTGCAACTTTGTCTTTCAAACAACATTTGTGAAGTTTCTTCTTAAGAGCAAAAACCAAAACAGTACACACTGAGAAAAACAATGGAAATGATAATTGGTTTAGATCAGATTTCTTATGATCCCTCTTCAATGGTCAATAAAAAATTCTGTTGGTGCTATTGAGGTAGAGTTTAATTATAAGCAGGTTTGCTGCCTGGAAAGTTAGACAGCATATAGAAAATTCCTAATGATGAGGGGCTTACAAGAAGGCTGGACAGGGACATTTTGCAAGGACATGTGGTGAACGGACAAAGGAGAATGGCGTTAAAAGGAAGAAGGGCAGGGTTAGATTAGAATTAGGATGAAATTCTTTACTATTAGGGTGGTGAGACACTGCAACAGGTTATCCAGAGAAGTTGTGGACTCCCCATCCCTGGAGGTGTGCAAGAACAGGCTGGATTGGTCTCTAACAAACTGGTCTAGTGGAAGGTTCCCTGCTCAAGGCAAAGGGGTTGAAGTAAGATAATTTGCCTTCCAACTCCAGCCATTTTATTATTCTATGACTCTGTAATGCACTGAAATTCAGGGAGACAGTAACTACTGAGGGCTCAGAATCTCCTCCACTGGGGACCTTATAGGCAGATAATATCTTGCACAATATCTGCCTCAGAATAGTAAGCCAAACCACATCATCTCTTCTAGCTTTACTTTCCTAACTAATTTGATTTAGTTAAGCTTCCTAACCAGGTTTCAAACTTACACAGTCCAGGTAACTTTTGTGTGTCTGACAAATACAGCCTGACCTTGATAACGTTTTGATTTCCGCTATCTTAAAATGAAGTCTTCAGGTCACAGTGATTAATCATTAAAAATAAAAACATTAAAACCAAACACTCCTTGTAGTACAATTTTCAACTATCACACTTACAAATATGAAAAAGTTAATTTCAAAATACCTAATGTAAATATTTTTTCAGATGTTACAATTTTATACCTACAATTTGTTGTATATTAATTAAAATTATGAGAGGAAATGTGATAAGACACATAAACTACTGAATTTAAAAAATTAATTCAAGAAATTCCTTAATTTAATAGACAAAGTTCATGAATTAAAGATGCATCACTAAAACAAAGAAAATGGGAAATCTTAAACTGTTCTTTATTTGTGTTCAAGTGATGCCCTCACTGAAGTCTTGTGATGACACCTGGAGCTAACAGGAATTTTTATGACATTTATCCCCAGATTTAGTATGTAAATTGAGTATTTTTTGTTGAGGCTCATACTAACTAGGAAAAGCAAGACAGAGCATAACGCAGTCCAAGGAACCACAGCTGCAGAGAATCTGCACTCAGGAAAATCCAGCACAGTTGTGGGGAGCAAGAGACTGACACCCCACTTTGCCTTGCCTGAGAGACAGGGTGGCCCACAAAGAGGACATGGCAATGGGTGACAAACATGCAGGGTTCTCTGGCTCTTCACAGTGTCTCTGCCTCCATCTCTCCTGGCTTCCTTGGTTTTGGAATGCAGACAGTCTCCATGGGAACCGGCACCTTCTCTCTGCCAGTGCCCTGAGAGCCAGGATCGCTGGCTCTGCTGCTGCACAGGGACCACTGCAAGGGACGGGGATAAGAAGGGCTCCCTTCCAATATTCACTGGCGTTTTTTCCAGCCCAATACCTGGGTAAATCAAGTTCTTAAAATGAAAATACTAAAAATACTGGGAGCTGTTAATTTTTCAGCTTGAATAAGAGTAGCCAGCTACCTCACCTAGCTTTAGGAAGTAAAGGTCAGTGCTTGACTTAGCAATGGCCTTCCTTCTCCACTTCAATCTACTATGAAAGATTGCATGGCTGGACACAAAAAGTGGCCTTTTTTCTGAGCAAAATTGGTTTGCTTAGAAAGAAGGCCACTTCGTTCTGAGAAAACCACTTCGTCCAATTGAGTCATTAAGAAGAAGATAACCACAGGAACTAAAGTTCTTGCCCAGAAAAGTGCTAGACTTAAATACAGAGCAGGGAGACAAATGGCCTGGGTTTTTTCCCATTGATTTCAAGTGACAAGAAAACATTTAGTGTGATAGTGTCAATTAAAGGAAGACAGATGGAGAACTCGTCCTTGTCACAGTCTGCTTCCTTGGATTGAATACCTAATTTTTTTGCATACAGCTACTGTTTACCTCATATCACTTCTTCACAGATCTACCTACGAAAGTACATCCTAAAACGGAGGGCATCCAGTGCTCCTGGAGGCAATCCTCCAGGTAGATGATGTAATTCAGGAGTATTGCTGGATGATTTCCCTGTAGAATACCCTAAACAGCAGTGTGTGGGTGCTCTGATTAACAATCACAAGACTTTGCACAAGGTAAAGATACAATTTTCCAGTACAAAGTATTGTTTTTATAGCATAATGATCTTGAGATCATACCACAAAAAGCTTTATTATCAACGGAATTCTTTAAAAACATACTTACTCTGTATTCATCCTCTTTCCAATGATACCAATTTTCAATAGCTTTAATGATTATAAGCAAGCTTCTTCTTTAGCATAGTTGCACCAGATACCAAAACTTTAAAAAAAAAAACAACAAA
>VYZT01007446.1:143485-154456 GCA_013400735.1 Pomatostomus ruficeps | reverse complement strand
CTACTAAAACCACAACAGATGTCCTGCCAGTGTGTCACCCCAGTGCAATAGTGAGGGCAGCCAAGAAGTCAAAGCAAACCCACACACACCAGGAGGTGCAGAGGCAGCAGTGATTGTGTGTATGCAGCTCTGTGAGCCATAGAAGACAGCCCAGCGAGCAGTTTCCCTTCTGCAGACAGGGATACTCCCACTGTTCATGTTTATTTACACCAAACGGGTGTGATGAATATTTTACATCCCACACAGGTCCATCCCATCTGCCCTTGCTGGTGTTTCCCATGGCACAGCACACGTCTCCAGGCAGCTGCAGAAATGAGCAGCAGGACATGTCCTCAGCAGCACCTCTGGGCTGATGGCTGCTTCTGAGGCAAACAGGCTCCACAGCTATTCTTATTACCACACTCTGGCTTCATCTGTGCAGGAAAATAAGCTGGTTTTCTTCCTTGCTTTGTTTTGTTGGCTTTTTTTTATTGCTTAGTACACTACAGTAAATGAATAGACACAGAGGGATGCTTCTTCTCAGGGGATGTTCTGGGTGTGCACACAGATTGTACAAGAAGCCCTAGCACCTTTGGTGTGCTGGCTGGGCAGTGCTGGGGGTCACCACAATTTACACAAAAGGTGCCTGAACTTGGACTTTATTTGGGGCTGGAGATGCCTCTGAGCTTTGGTGCCCCAGGCAGTTGGCTGCATGCTGCAGGAGGACCCTTTTGGTCCCATGACTCTTCAGTTCTGTGCAGGGTCTTGACTTCCCCAAGAGCAGAGAAAGCTATTTCCCCCCTTCATCTAGAGTATTGTGTCACCTGGCACATGGGACAATCTTCCTGTACCTGGCACAGGCACGTTGCTCAGACTGAACCTTAGCTTGGGGGATTGGTCTGACCACAAGACAGTTAACTAAGTGGTGACCCCTTCAGCAGCTGAAGTTGGCTGCGTTTCTGGAAATGGGTTTTGAAGCACCTCAGAAAAACTTGTGTAATGTTGAGCTGTCTGCTTTTAGCTGCCTCACACTTAGCAGCCAGGCAGGAGGTAAGCAGCAAGGCAGGTCTTCTGGTAGGCAAAGCTCCCCAGCCCTCTGGAGAGTCAATGACAACCGACAGATAACTGGCAGGTTAGGGAAAGATATGCTTGATAGCGGTAAATGTCTGCAGAGTTATTCTGCCCTAAGTAGAAGGAAAATGTTTAGGAGGGACTGGATGTTGTCCAAATATCTCTGCATTTCCAGTGGGATACATGTTGCAAAGGAAAAAGGTTTGGGGATTTCTTTTTGCTCTGACTATAAAAAACAGACCCCACAGATCCTGATTTGGTAGAAGTTTCCAGATATTTGGCCTGATTTTTTTGCTTTCACCTGTTGCTAACTGGTATTCTTAAAAACAAACACATTACAAAGGAGCATAACACAGTCAAAGCAATAGTTAAATACATGAAAATGATAAATTTAGAAATAAACATGGAACAGTTGGATACATGCCATAAGTTAGTGTAGGTGCCATACATATGACTATAATGTTGGAACTTCTTTCCTGTAGTCTTGGAATATATTCTGTTTCCTGTAAAACTTAATTTCACCAATCTTTAGTTAAAATGAAGTACTAGAAGTTACTGAGTGCTAGATGCACTTAAAAAAAATGTTCTTTCCCCTGCCCCAAAGGTATTTTTAAATGTCATTTGTAGAAAGACTTTAGATTATTTACTGTGTTCCCTCACCACTGCATGTTCCTAAGCTAGAACACTCTGCTGATATAACTCCCTGTCTCTTCAAAATTACTGTCACAATCCCAGGGGGTGAGAGTGTAAATATCCTAAGTCCTCTTATGTAGATCCATCAGCAGATGCATTCTGAGCTGACGTACAAGAGGGATTTTGCAGCAACATAGTGGAACTTTCCTTGTTGATCAAAATTCCTGTCAGATGTGAGGTTGTTCCAGTGCAAAGCAAGGCTAGAAAATACAGATGGACTATGACTACTATTTCACCTTATGTGTTTCAAGACTGTGTGTCACATCTGGAAAAACGTCTCGTATAGACATGCTGACAGAAATGCAGCACTTCCCTTATAAGTGAAGTTCTGATTTGATCTTCAGTTTTTCAGGTACAATTTCATATCCCCATTGCAGTCCATGTGGATTGTGGTTACACATTTTAGCAGCTGGAGAGCCACATATTTGATGAGTGGACTGCAAGCTGCCTGCACTTTTGAACATACAAAACCAACACGCTCACATTCCCACTGCATTGGTTTTGAGTGATGGATGCAGCAAAGCCAGGCTGAAACCAGCTCTTCCTGGAACTGTGATCTGGCCATCAGCTGGAAGGGAGTAACCCCAGGAGTAATTAGAGTTTCTGGTGTCAGCACAAATCAATGTGAGCTCCTATTGCGAACATGTGTTATGAAAAACTGTCAAGATCTTTGGGTGAGTAAGCAAAGACGCAGCAAGCAGAAGTGAGGTGGTGATAACACCTGCACATTCAGCACTGGGGAGACTGGTACTGAATATATGACATTTAGCACTGGTGCTCACACATCTTCAGAGAACAATTAAGCAATGGGGAGGAAACAGAGAAGAGCAATAAGCAACTCTGAGATCTGGAAAAACCCCTTGTTGTGAGAGACAGCAGAGAACAATTGATTTTCTTAGTGAAAAAGAGCCAAGTGGCTTGAGTCCAGAGCAGAAAAGTCCTCATAAGAAGGTGCTGCTGTATACCAGAAAGCACTTTTCCTCAATCAGGGGAAGGTTTAGCAGAAACTACTTTCTGTAAACAGAAGCTTTGCAGCTTCAACATGTGACAGAAGCACAGACTTTTAGGACTAGAGATGATCAGTTATTAGAAGAAACCACTGTGAGAAGAGAAAGCAGATCCACACATTCCTGTCAGAAGTTTGCCAATGGATGCCTTTGTAGAGGGGATGTTTTCATCAAATGTAGTGATAGAACAGCAACTGTGTAAAATATCGTGTCCTGTGATAAAAAAAAATCATACTATTTGACTGAACCATCCGTTTGCCCTTAAAGTCTACTAAGATCTGTAGGCAGCAAGAATAGCAACATTTAATATTTAGTGGTGCAATACGTGTTAGAGGGGAGATGCCTACTTTAAGGTTGGAAGCCTTTTTCAGATAGATGTTAAGATGAGTTTTCCATGCAGAACAGCTTTTCATCACACTCTCAAATGCAGGGTTACTTGCACCTTCTCCTGAATGTTCTGGCAATATTCATGGCTCAATGCAGGATCTAGATTAGACAGACCATGATTCAAAGATATATATAAATGGTAATTATTGTGTTCCAAGGACATTTTTGCTATCTTTTCAAGTGGAAAGTATATCTCCTTGATATTCCTTCTATGTCCTCACAGCCACCCAAGAGTATGTAGCTGCACTTTTGAGTCATATACCCAAAGCACAACCTGTCTCTTGCTTAACCCCCCTTTCAGGTCTGAGCTATCTGGTTCGAATTCTAAAAGGTTTCAGCTCCAATCCTCCCAAAATTCCTTGGTTTTGCTCTCACCCCTGAGATCTGATTCACATGCTGCTTCCTACAATCACTCCTCACACATTATACATTTCAGAAGGTGGTGGTGTAATTATAATAATTTCAGAACTGTTTATTATGGTTCCTTCTTAAACCAGCTGTAACTACAGAGGAGTTAGTATAAATGATGCATTTCTAAGATGAGTTCTAAAAATCATCTGAGCTAGGTTTTCTTTGTGTAAAAACATCCCAAGCCCACAACTGACAGTCTGAATTATCATTAATGGCAGTAAGTACTATTCCTCTCAGCAGAGCACTGAGAATCTTTCCAATAGGAGAAACTTGGTCCATGTAAAGCCGCTGGAATTTTTTGCCACTGACAGTGCTGTCGCGGGATGTCAGCACTTGTCCCTTGCTCTGCTTGGCCTCAAAATACAGCAGCTTGAAGTTATCATTGGCTTTGGCCCAGAGTAACTCCAGAGTGGAAGAGAGGAGATTACCTCTTTGTTGGGAGAAGTGAATATATCTCTGCAAAGTTGATTTAAGAAAATGGCCATCTGCTTCCATCTACTCAGAGGTTTGGAATTTAGAAATAGCCTTGTAGGGGATGTATTCCTGGGTAGAGGGCCGGTGTGGAGTTCAGTGAAAATATGCATTTTTCCTTGTGATCTTGGTGTATAAAGGACATTTCATATAAGGAAACATGAATTCCCTGACAGTAAGAGCTAGTTCATTTGGAAAGCTTACTTTGTACTGTTCCAGACATCAAGAACTAGAAAGCATAGTAATACAGCATTGTTCTCTCAGGAATTTTAATCCATGGCCTTGCAAACTACTGACACTAAAATAAATGTAAGGCTACACTAGCAGAAATAACAAAAGTCTGAAGGAATTCTGTTTAGATACTCACATTCTTTTTATATGAGAACTGAATTAAAAAAGGAGTTAGCTGGCTCTCTCACTTGAGAAACAGCGGGCATGTAGTCCAAGTTAATTTGTTAAATTCTAGAGTAAACACTTTATTCATCTAAATATACAATAGCATAATTGTATAGTTGAAAAACTATATTAAAAAATGTTTGCTTCCATATAAATTGCCTGAGGATCATTCAAACCTCATGGTACTGAGTAACGCAAAAAATGTGAAACCTCACTGTAAATCCAAGGGAAATTGCCATTCTGGAGCCATCTGGTGTGACTTTCAGCTCTAGCTGAATCATCTCACTGAAACTCATTACTGACTGCTCATGTTTAGAAATCCCCACATCACTGTATTACATTTTCTGAATATTTTTTTTTTTAAGTTAGGCAAGAACAAAAATAACAGCCTCAACCTGGAAAATAATGAGCCATGTGTGTATGCTGAAGGGCAATGTGGAGAACTGTGTTGCTAACAAGAAAGCTGTGTCAGAGAAAACTTGTAATGCAACTCCAACGAGGAAAGTGAAGTGTAATAGTGAATGTATTTGCTTTTCTTATTTCCTTGGGCCACTGTAGTTTTCAGTCTGACAAGATTAGGGTTCAGGGGCTTGTGACAGGATTCTCCTCCTGGCTGAGAGCAGAGTGTGGACTTCATTCCTTGTCCTGGGGAAGCTGGCCCTGCGCTAGCAAAGTTGACTCTCCCCAAATCCGTCACTTTATCCCCACTTTAGTTTTAACCCCCATCTGATTGAGTGCCCAAACACTTCTGTGACTATAAGGAAGGAAGCTGGGACAAAACAATTGACCAGGAGAGGGGAACATTAGAACACTTCCTTTGACAGCAACACTCATTGGTTTCAAGCACTCACAGAAATACAATGTGACTGTCAATTTCAATAAGTGAAATTAGAAAGAGAATTTAGGACTAGCTGAGACTGTTTTTGAAGTATACTGCTTGCAGAATTGAAGAATTAACAATACTGACAATAAGTCAATTTCTGTCTTTGAGGCCAATTGACTTATTGAAAAATAAATTCAGTCTCCCCACTTGTCTGAAATCTATCAGTATACTCATCTTCTCTCTTGTAGGTATCAAAATTCTGACAAAGTCCACCTGCGAGTTCTGTCACACACACTGTAACAGTGTTTGAAGAGAGTACATGCAGAGAAATAGGTTGTTATAATCACATAAGCTGTGCTGGCTGTCCCTTGTCCTTGCCTTGCTCTCCCATCTTTGGCATGCCACACCATCATTTTCTGAGCCTCCTGTTCAAAATGCATTACTGGAATAGCATTGCCCTATCCTACCTCTGCACTGCCTTAGACAAAATCCTGCCCCCACTGAATGCCGCCAGCCAGGTTTCTCCTCATGCCCTCGTTTGGAGGTGCCAAATGTCAGTGTCACGGTCGCCTCCCGCTGTTGAGTGCAGAGAATGCCAGGAGGCGGCAGCTGCCGATAGCCTGACTTATCCATCACTCTCCAGAGCTGAGACATTACAGAAGCTGCAGTGTCTCAGTTATGCACCAGGCCCTCTGAATCTGACCGTCACGCCTCTCCTCATTCCTGCAGTCTCCTGTTCCTTGTCTCCCTTCACCACTGCATATCCCTTTGTCCTCTGAAATGCCATCTGCAGAATAACTTTTCCTTTCTCCTCAGTTTCATCTCTTTTTTTGTACTTTGGTTTCTTTACCAGGTGAAGTGGGTTTTGAACTTCTGTTATGCCCCACCTCAACCTTCTGTCCCCATTATCTCTCTCTGTATCCCCATGGTGCTGTCTTCAGTCTCCTTGGTCCTCACCACTGTCTCCTTCAACTTTCTCCTTGTTTCCTATGTTTATTTCCATAAGCACTGGATACTGCCCTATCAACTTATTCCTAGAGCTGGCAATCCTCTTGCAAACAAATGTGTATCCCTTCATGTTTCCTGTGCTGTCTTTTGCTGCTCATGCCCTCAGAGTGTTACCTATTCAAATTAAATTAAATATTTGTTTGACATACTTCTCATGCTATGCCCCTCAGCAAGCCTTTCCAGTGTTTCATTAAGGATGAATAATGTGCAGTTCACTTGAGGATTCTCCTGCTCAGTAACACACATAGCACTGTGTTACTACCTTTATGTCCCAGAGCTTTCCCAAGACTTCGGTTCTGTTTTGCGTTTTCCATGGGTCTCCATCTTCACAGTTTGCCATATCTCTGTACAGTGAAAATGCAGGGAAAGCACTATATCTCTCCCAGGAGGGTTAGCCAGCCTTCATAAAATAGGGAAACAGCAGATGCTAATGATTAGGATTCCAAATCTTCTTATATATGTTAGAATATAAGTATAGAATCCTAATTAAATGATTTATTGTTTGCTCTCTACAGAGCAGAGTGTATGCACTGATACATAAAGACCATTATGGAGCTAAAGAGAATAATGTGCCCCATTTGGGGACCTTAATAAATTATAAAATATGGCTAATTTATCCCTACCTCTCCCAATTTAGTTCATATAGATGTAAAATATTGGAATTGCTTGAACAGTAAATAGGAATTTTATTATGTGCATCATGGAGGAAAGCATTGATTCTGTCACTGTAGGGAAAAACTGCTGCCCATGGTGCCTCTTTACCATTAGAATTGTTTATAGACTAAACAACTCCCCTGGGACATTTAGGAACACATAGATATCCTCCTTGGCCTTTAGTTACCCAGGAGCTCTAAGCTGTGAGGTGTTAACTACATTGTGTTTCCACTGAAGTCAAGAAATATTGAAAAACATACCCTGTTAAGTTGCTTGTTTTGTGCAGTTACTTTCAAGTTTTAAAATCTAATTTTATCAGGCTTCTTTTTTCTTGTACTTGTTGCTAATCCTATACATAAGGAACACCTTTTTCATGGACCTTAACTGTATTTTCTCTTTCCAGTAATGAAACAAAGCAACAACTTTTATGAAAAGTGGTTTTTTTAACTAACAGTGCAGGTTTTCCCAGCCCATGCTGATTTCTGTCTTATCCACAGACTTCTTCATTCTGCCTTGAAGGGCAATGTGAGCCAGATCTGTTGGGACAGAGCTCCATGCAAAGCAGTTTGGCAGAGGCATATTCAGACCCTGGGTGTGGACCATCAGCAAAATGCATAGCAATATATTGGTGACAATGCACAGACAAGCAGTGTTGCATGGATAGGAAAGGCTAGCAAAGTTCATTCTGGGTCATCCAATCCAGTTCCTCCCTGTTGCCAAATCCTATAACTTCTTCCCTAAAATGATCAAATTTTAGGTTGAAAGTCGTTATATTTTCCTCTGTTTCTACCAGAGGACTGTTTCAAAACCTCTTGTAATTTAGGTATGCCCAAGTTCACACCCTTGATCCTTACATAAATACATTTCTTGACCTTGAAGTACTTCTGCCTCTCTTAGTGTTGTCCTCCCTGTATTTACAGAAAGCTGTCATTTGCCAACTTTACTGTTGTTTTCTTAGAAGAAGCAGATGTGTATTTACATGTCAGCTCCGCAGTGGTGTGGGCTATATATTCCCTGCATCAGAACTGCTATGCCCAAAACATGGGGCATCAGAAATATATGAGGTTTCATGTGTGATCTCTCTGTGGCTTTTCTTAAAGCATTTAAACTTCCTTCTTAGTATTTCCTACAGCCTAAGGTTGTATTTGTTTTATTCAGAGCTGTACCATACACATAGTTCTTAGTCATCCCATGAATGGATAAGCAACACTCTTTTTTTTGCTGTTTTTTTCAGCTGATGAGTTTCTACCTTCTACTTGAATTTCCTGTTATTTGTCCCTGTGATTGGGACCTTGGACTGCTCAGTATTCTATATTTCTTGTCCTGATCACCCCTATAGCTTTAAATAGCATCAAGCTTGACAAGCATGGTGTTTTGATTTGCCCCTTGACGGACAGTGTATCCCAGCATCTTGTTAGCACTCACTAATATTTGACCAGGGTCATAAGTGAACAATGTAACTTGCCCCAAGGATTGATCTTTGAACAGCTCCATTCATCATCTCTGCTCAGCCCAATAACTCCATTTACTGCAACTCCTTGTCCTCTCCTCCAAAGGGCTCTTCCCCACTTAACATTTTTTCGGCAACTCCCAGTCTTTCCCAGCCTGATGATCAATGTTGTGGTTGGTACCACAACTCCCAATAGGTGGGAATTACATATTACCTTTATCTAAAAATATCAATTCTTTTGGTGTACAGAGGCAACAGTCTGCACTGGTGTGGATCTATCTGCCTTTGGTGCTCTGTTGTGCTTTACAAAGGTTTTTTTAAGTATTATTCCTCTCAGTATGTGATCCAAGTGCCACATGCCACTGAAATCGGGCAGATGACTCTAGTATTTTAAAATTAAGATTCAATAATTTAAAAACCTTGTTTTGAACCTGCTGTTTAAAACACCAGTTCTCATAGAATTTGGGTGTAGGGGCTGTCCTCTCTTCTGATGTGCCTGCCTAGCTGTTTTGCTTCTGTCTCAGCTATGTTCATTTCCCTTTCTATATCCTTAATTCCAGAGGCATTGCTGCCTTCAGGTGTGTGATCAAAGTTCTTCACATAGGGACCTACCTGTCAGCATGCTGCCACCATGCCCCTCCTAAATTCTTTCTTCATCCTCCTTGTTTGTGCATTTGACTGAGGAACTGCTCTTTAAAACAGTTTCTATTTTCCATTTGCTTAATCAGCTCGGGTCTTTTCTCACCTTAATGCTACACACCTTGACCCAAAATATGAGGTTTAATTCAAACTGAGTTTAGTCTCACTTTCTCCAAAAGGATCTAAGCTGGCCAAGGGGCCCAGCAGGTCTCCCAAGCACATCCTTATCCCTTATCAATCCTAAATTGGCCTCTGGGGCCTCAATTCACCCTTGCCAAAAGGACAACACATGATTTCTGCTTAATTTAAGTTTCGCTCAAATATCTTCTCTTCCAGTTTAGTGCTTAAGTGGTACTAAAGCAGTGCATAGACCTTGCTAGCTAATCTTTACCTTAGATTTATAATCACATGCAAACAGCCAATACCCCATTATTAGCAAAGTAATTGAAGAAGATGAGTACTTCATTTTAAAAGCTTAACAGAAGGAATAATAACCGGGTTTTATTTTCCCTGCCTAATAGTCAGACATGTGGATCTAAATACTGTAGTTCTAATAGCCAGCTCAGAGCAATGGCTGTGGTAATTTGTCTACAAGTGGTTATGTGGGGTTTTTTCTATGGCAGTTAGAAAGTTTCCAGTCGGGATTTAGACTGTAAAAGATCCAAATTACAGACTTCAGGTTGTGTGGCAAAAAAATAAGCTCTTCCAGTGAGGATGAAATTATTTTACCATACAAGGAAGTCTCTTTTTACCTCTATTCTGTATCTGTTCAGTAGCCAACCAAATTAATTTTCAGGTACTGTAAAGAAAATTAGATCTTGAACACAAATGTTAAAAGACATGTATCTTGAGTAGAATTTTAAATTTGGTTTGGTGTTTGGGATTTTTTTACTTGTTTGTTAGGTGGGATTTCTATGTTGTTGCATTTGTTTGTTTGTTTAGTTGGTTTTGATTACTTGACTGTGATATTCTAAAACTTTAGCTGAAGGCCTGTCAGGGCTGAAGAAGAGCAGAGAATAAGAAGTCGACACAAATCGGAGTTACCTGAGCATTTTAATGTAATTTAACACAGTTTTGGTGGACATCCTTGTTGGTTCCTACTATTTTCAATATCACTTTGTGCATCACCAGTCACAGTTGAACATACATTAAAAAAAAACACCTGTCCAGAGGAGCACAGACCTGAGCATCTTTCCCACCAGAAGACAGAGCTGTTCAGCATTAAGGGCAGTGTCACTTTTCTGTATGTTTGGTAGTGATTTGGCTTTCCGGAAAATAGCCGTTTTCAGGTTTAAACAGTGGATGCAGCACAAATACCACCTTGGGTGTGAGTCATTGAACTCTTTTGCCTTTTTCCAGCATTGTCTTTAATGTAAATTGTTAGAAGAAAATATGTCATGCCAAAGGCAACAGCCCAGAAGTGAGGCTACTGCAGCTCTATGTCCTGGGTCCTGCCAAGAAAATGTGTTCCCAGTGGGCAAACCGATACAGACCAGACATACACAACACACCCGTGTGTATATGCAGGTTAGGGTTAGGTTATGTGGTGTAAATACGTATATACATGGCCAAAAAACTATACCAACCCCTGAGGATTACAAAAGGCTCCGGGTACGTTGCAGAGACCTGAGGTTTTGCTATTACAAGGTCCGGAGAGTGCTGAGCCTCCTCGCGATTTAAATAAACGACATCAGGGAAGGTCCTTTTCAGGGAGATCAGAGCGTCTCGGGAGGGTGGGGGACACCCGGGAGCGGGGGGACAGCCCGCACGGCCCGCCGACGCGGCCGGTGTCGCAGCCTGGAGTGACCCGCTGGCCGGCAGGCAGCGCCCGCGCCCGGCCCCGCGGAGCCGCGCCGCTCTGCGCTCGTCCCGGGGCCGCGCCGGCAGAGCCGCGGGGCAGCCGCAGAGTCGCACAGACCAGCGCAGGACCGTGGGGCATCCGCAGAGCCCGCACGGCAGCCGGGCGGGGGAGCCCAGTGCGG
>VYZT01007446.1:67564-143204 GCA_013400735.1 Pomatostomus ruficeps | reverse complement strand
CGCTCCAGCCGGGCTCCACAGCCGCCCACCCCGCCGCACCGTCCCTTCCCCGCTCCCGGCGCCGCGCCCCCGGCCCCGGCATCCTCCGGCACCCCGGGAGGCATCAGGTTGACAAGTCCCCTTGGCCGGTCTCGGCGCTCGGGACGTGACATCCCTTCCTGACAGTGTCACCGCCCGGGGCTCTTCCTCCGGCTCCGGGCCAGGCTNGTGTGGCTGTTCTGCCAGGATGGGCAAATGCTGCTCCACGTGTTTTACCCCCTCTCTGTGCGAGGACGAGACGGTACTTTTGCCTCCTTTTTTTTTTCTTTTTCTTTTTTTTTTTTTTTTTCCTTCAGGGAAAGGGAAGGAAGGTAGTCGTGATAGAGCCTGTGCTGCTGCTTCTCGCTGGGGTCGGTGGCGGATGCGTTTCCCGGGTGGTGGAGAGGGAAGCGATGCTCAGCTTGTTTGCAGTGTGTTGATCTCCCCTTCACCGGGGACAGGTCTAAGTGTCGCTTTCTCATGCACTGCAGTGCCTTACATAAGTTCATCCTGCAGTCTGAATGTAAGGATTGGATGCTCATGACACAAGGAGGGACTGCTAGCATCTTCTGTATCAACAGTCGGTTTGGTATTTTGCTCTGCTTTTCATACATTTTTAATAGCCATGTGGAGTACAAGTTATAAAGAAAACTTGCAGAAAGTTTGAAAGTTTGAAGAAAGATTATTCAGCCTCTAGCTGTCCTAAAGTTTTACATCTCCAACAGAGGATTGATCCTTCAGTCTAGGAGAAGTGAAACAAGACAAAACTACCTGTTTTATTACGTTTGTGTGAATCTAAATCAAACACATTCTTAGGCACCAAAATGGGTCATGTAACAAATGTCAGTGCAGAAGTAAGTACATAGCTACAGGCAGGAGGAAAATAGCATATGCAAGAAAAGTTTTGGGACATTTCGAACACATAGCTTTTCCCATTATTTTTCTGGAAATTTGCCTGGATTTTAAGTACAGAAGACTGAGAGAATGAATATATGCATTTAATCTGCTTACTAGAAAATATATTGGCAGAAAGACATGCTTGTGCAGTGTATTCTGTTAGAGTTTGACTTTGTGATATATTCATGTAACTCTGTTAAATGAAAGACTGATAGCATCTCCCATTTACCTAATAATAAGTTCAAATATAGCTTGAGATATGCTACTAACAAGGTTAAGAAAAAATGTGTGGGTTAATATAAAACTTGTTGAAGTGCAGTCACTGTGGAATATCTAAGTGCTTGTAAACTTTAACCTAAAGAGTGTTATGAGGATTACCTCACAACCAGCATGATTAAACAACAGTGTTAAAACAGCTGTTTTCCAAGGCAGACTGTAGGTCATTTTGAATATCAGCTGCATCAGGATTCAGTTATTGCTTCTAGAAGTATCATCTGAAATATTTATTGGTACAGGAGAATTCCCCCTGTATATGATTCTCTTTCCAATTATAATGTAACACCTTGCCACAGGGAAGTCTGAATACAGCACAACAGTGACTAAGCACCATTTGCAGGTCAGGGATTTCTTTTTTCCTTAATATTTTGAAAGCTCTGCATACAGGACAGCTGTTCTGGAGGAGCAGTTTTAATAAAAAATGCCGCAGAGCATCTGTGTGCAGAGAGTTTTTAGGAGATACTGTAGAGAACTGAGAAGTGTTTACACAGTGGAGACACTGTACATACATTTGGATCTTAAAACATAAGCAAACAGGTAAATTGGCAGGGTGGAGAGTCATGTCAATTTGGGAAGGTAACTCCAGGCTCCCGTGTTTACTTCCTAGGTGCTGCTGACTTCCTATGTGGGTCTGAGCAATTTTCTGATGTTCCTTGTCTCATCTGACCCATTTCCATTTCTATGATGGATCTACTATTACTTACCTGTTGTTAAAAAGTATCTGGAGGTTTAATTAATTAGTATTTCTAATTCAGTAGTATCTGTCTGGTAGGCTGTAATTCTCAGAGGGGAGAGACTCTGAGACAAATCTCAAATCAAGGTAAAATCTTGACTTGTCTCCATGATGATGTCTCCGTGAGGATGTCTATCGGTTATGTGAAGCTCCATGCAACTAAAGCAGAGCTTCTCATAGAACCACAGAATCGTAGAAGAGTTTGGTTTGGAAGGGCCTTTAAAGACCATTTAGTCCAAGACCACTGTAATGAGCAGGGACATTTTCAATGAGATCAGGTTGCTCAGTGTCCCATTCAGCTTCTGCCCACAAGCTTTCATCACTATTTCCTTTCTTAATCTTTTTGGACAGCACCAGCATGTTGCCTATCCTCAGGTCCATATTATGACATCTCCTACCAAGTTATTTTTCTCAGTTGTCCAATGTGGTTATATCTAAATTCTGCTGGGTTTTTTGTGAGCTACACTGCTAGGTTTGGACACTGTTATTGAATTGTATGAATTCCTGTTTTTCTCCTACACCTCTGCCTACCTGCCTGCCTACCTGCCTTGTTTTCTGGAGCTGTTGTACCAATGTAAGTCATGCCTCAGTCCATCCTCAGGGTGTTTTGAGTTGAATGGAGAACTCACATGCCATTTTCAGTGTCTGTTTCACTTGCTGAAATGCAGTCCAATATCAAGCCTTTTACAGGGAAATATTGGGAGGTCTGTATGTTATAAAGCTGATGACAGGAAAAAGAGTTGCTACTGTGTCTTGTATTCAACAGAGCAGTAGTTTAAACACAAGGCAAACACATCATTCTACCTGATTTATTCTATTTTTCTTTCTGTCTGAGATGGGACATATTCCAGACACAAGACTTAATCATTGTGTTGCAGAGCTCAGGAATGAGGAAGAAGTTTTCCTTCATCTCCATCATGAGTGTAATCTTATTTTATGAAAATTACTTCATTATCAGAGGAATTTCTTGGCATGCATCCAACAGAAGACCTTTGTCATCATTTTTCTAAAAAGTAATGCAGTCCATCATTCATTAAAAGTATGTGAAAAATAAATGCAACATTTTAATTTGTATAAAACCCACTGTTTTGGTTTCACATTTTTGGGCATTAAAAAAAGGAATTCCAGAACACATGAAAGCAATTTTTTTTCTTCCTTGCCATTTAACTGCTGCACTGGAAATGGTGGATATTTGCACAATCTCCTTACAGGATCTCTGATACTTTCACCTGCTGAAAACAGGCGTGTACAGTCGCTGAACCTTATTAAACCTAAGTTGGATTTGGCCCTTAGATGCTCACCCTCAATGGCTCAACTCCAAGTGGTAGCCTCGTAGAGAATTCCTACAAAGCTCCTTTGATATGCTGAGCCTTAGTGGACACAAACTCCTGGGAGGGCAGCTGCTCACCCTGTCTTCTCTTTCAAATACTTTGTTGAGATAAATATTAATGAAGACTGTCTAACCCAATGGGAAATCTTCTTGACTTGGTTTCTTATCCATTTGTTTTGGGGAAGTTTTCCTTGTGTGCTTGTGAATTTTCTAATTGCTTTGATGTTTTGACAGTGGATCTATAGGAATCTCAACACTGAAGGCGATGGCTTTACATTCTGAAGTCAGATCCACTTATGCTGTACTGTAATGTTTGGCTTCCTTAGTGCTGGCATTCTCAGTTCCCTGGCCACACTGACAGCGAAGTGCTGGTTATCTGCGGAGCCACACTGATGATAACAAGCAGGGGCTTTTTTGTTTCACGTTGCTGTCGTGTTTACAGTGTCGCAGGAATGTGTGCAGTCCAAACCGATCATGTCGCACTGACAAAGCAGGTTGCAGTTACAGAAGATGTTGGGGATTTGTGAGTTCACTGCACATCCAGGAAACTGTGAGGCTGATGTGATGAGCAGTCAAAACTGCACCTTGCTTCTCTTGCGCAAGAGGAAGATAAGGACTCCTGTGCTATTGCTCCCTAGAAAAACCCTCTGAGAGAGAGGGACTACTTGGAGCCTCAGCACTGAGGGCAACCCCTGTACATCTGACCTCCCAGGAAACATAAATATGAGGTCTTAAAGAGCAGACAGGAAGCTCTGACCGAAATCAAGTACAATGCAGGAAGTCTCAGCAGGGCAGTCAAATGACAGCAAAGGCACCTGAGCTGTGCTGATCTGACTGCTCAAGCTAGCCCCAGGGGCTGCTCTGCTCTGGAAGCCACAGCCCCAGCATGGTGAGAGGCAGATGTGTCCCCCACTGCCCTGGTGGGTTGGTGCCCATGCTGGAGCTGGACTTATGGGATAGCATTTTTAAGCTGGCACCATGGCAATTCTCCACACTTTTGGAGAGGATCCCACCATCAAGTGTCCTCAAGAGTAGGAAAAACTTTATCTAAGGTAAAACATCATGCAAAATGTGGAGCTTGTAATAGTTCTTATGGGGGATCAAAATTTTAAACACTTTTTTTCTCTAAAATGTAGGTTTTTTACTTGCTTTTAATTTTCTTCATGTAAATTGAATAGTAACCATCCTACAGAGTTCTGCTTATCTGTAGGTGCTTATAATGATTTGTGCAGAGCTCCCTTGCTTTGAGTGGTTTTTGTTTCACATAATGGGAGCTGGTAATTCGAGTGGGTGGTTCCCATCTGCAAGTCCTGCATCCAGTACATCCCTGTGCACACGCCTTCAAGGGCACCAGGCCTGGCAGTCTGTCAAGAGCCCTTCTTAAAATGACTCTGGTGAGTCAAACAGACCCTATGGGCAGATGCAATGCCATTCTCCCAAAGGGCAAACCTTATCCCGATAAGGCTGCTGGCTTGGGAATCTGTGTGAAGGGATCCGCTTTTTTAACATACCACGCTGTATTTATCTGGAACTTTTTTTTCCATGCACTTTTTGACTAATCAGGAAAAAGAAGTCCATAAGAAGCCACATAATTTTATCCTGAGCCTAATGCAGTTGGTCGGGACTGGACTCACTGCAGTCCTGGCACACAGCCCCCTGTGCATTACTCAGCAGGGTATGGAGCTGACTGGAGGAGCCAGGCCTTGCATTCCTGGCTTCTTCCCATAACTGAGTAAGAAAGATGCCCACATCATCTGGGTCTCCTCAAGTTTTCAAGGCTCTCAAATCAGTTCAGTTTATCATTCCATTTACAGCAACCCTTCTGGAAAGTGTGACCTTTTAATCTGGTGGAAATCATCCCAAAAGGGCAATATGTAAAGGATTAATTCAAATTACAGATTCTGTTATTTTGGTATTACCAGCAAGAAAGTTGTGTTACTTCTCTTAACAGAGTTAAAAGTTAGATGCAGGAAAAATATACAGAAACATTAAGCACTGAAATACTTTTTCCGCTTTCAATTTTGTAATATAGAACTGACTTGCTATTCCATCTGCTTAGTATCCTGCAGCCAAACTAATTATGTCTGTGCCCAAGATTTTTATTAGTTGTGCTTGCTTATTACAGAAAGATTTGATTTCTAGGACTCCTTTCAAGTCAATTTACTACTGTATTGCTTTTTCTCTTAAATATTATTTTTCTGTAGTGTCCTTTAAGGATTCTTGACCTTTTCTAACCTGGGACATATTTATAGTAACCTGATCTAGTTTTACTAATCATTAGTGGTCTTCCCAGCAGGATACATTCCTTGGTCTTCTTTCTAATATGACTCACGATACATCTCAATTTAAAGTGCCTGTATGATTGAACTACAATGCTGGGATTTATTGCACTAAATCAAACTCCAGTGGATGGAGATAAGAATGTTTTTTGTCAGCTTGCACAGCACTCTTCAGATATCTGCTGTCAAAGTCCTTGCATTTTGGTAATAACACCTCAGCATTGCTCATGTTTTAATTTTCCTTTAGCCAACTCATCTGTTTTACTCCTTGAATATTCAGATTTCTTTTCAGACTAGTCAAGGAAAGGAGTCCTAATAAATAAAATCGTAGAAACAAATGTGGAGGTAGGCATGAACATCAGGATATTAGTGGTGTCTATATGGGAATGCTCACCATGACTAGAATGGTGTGAGTACAGCAATCTGCTGTGCAAGTTTGACTGTGTGAACATATTAATATGGTTGGAGGTGGTTAAATGCAGGCTTAAATAGATGAAAGAATTTTAACAGAACTAATAAATCCATCTTGTACATGCAGTGCAGCTATAAATGGTACACAGATTGACCACAAAATTATAAAAAATACAAATGTCCTTTTAGACACATAGGAGTAAATAGAGTATTCTGTGCTGTCATGTGCACATGAGCGTGTGTACATGTACTTGTAGACATACAAGGTATTTGTAGCTGGTGAGTTGTGGCTCCTAAGCTTGATTTAAAAACTGAATGAGTTCATCATAAACACACTCTCCTCCCCTTAAAAAAAAAAATAAGTAGTATGAGGAATCAATCTAATCTGCTTTACTAAATGAACATGTGAAAGTGCTTATCTGGGATAAACTTGGGTACTATACATATTTCTCTCTCTTTTTCCTTAAACAGAATGAAAATGCCCTTGTGAAAATAAAGGAGTTAGGAGTCGAGCTTACAAAGATCAGGGAGGAAGTTGGTAAGTAGTACAAGAAAAGTAACAACAAAGTGATTTTCTCACTTTACATGAAAGCAGTTATTATGATTCCCTGTGACCTGATCCTGGGGAACCTGCATAGATGTGATGAAGTGTCTTCTGAAGCCCAGTGGCAAAGGGTTTTGTGACTTTGCAGGGAACCTTGATTTTACCTCTTTGCTGTTGGGTTCATCTACCCCAGGGCAAATGGAGAGAAGGACCATTGGCTCAGGGGATACCCTGAGTACCAAAAGGTGTTGCAACCACTGATGACTGGAGCTGTGTATAGGGGGTTCCTCTCAGCTTTTTCTGCATGTGGGAGCCAGTTGCTGGGTCACCCATTAAGCACAGACGGTGCCGTGGGGCTGGAGGGTGACATGGCCAGCAAAGGGAGGCTCAGGCCAAACCCCTGTGGGATGGGCAGAACTGCAGATCCTCCCGGTGCTTTGCCTTCACCTTGCCCATGACAACCCCCTTCAGAAAAGCTGAGCACAGCCCTTTTCAGATGCCCAGCAGCCTGTGCTCCCTGTTTTGCCTCACCGAAATCTTTTGTCTGACTGTCATTTCATGGGGAGCTTTATTGTTCCCATGGCCAATGTATACTGCAGCAACAGCAAAACAGGTTTCCAGTTATACCCTGATGCCTGCCTTCCTCCATCCTCTGCATCTCTACAGCTCTTATAGACGAGTTGTTGCCACTGGTGCTTTCTTTAGCCAGGGCACATCTGAAGCTCTCAGTTCAACAGCCACTTCTCATTTAAAAGCCCTACCTCAATCTAGCAGGTTGGGTTTGCTTATTTTCATGAGTGCTTTTTTAAGTGGCAGTGACATGGGAAGGAAAGAGAGGTTCAGTGCTGGAGGAGAAAGTTCTCTGCTTCCATTTACACCATGTTTGTGGAGCTGAAGTAAATACAAATCCCTGGTGGCTTTGCTGGAGAAGAGAACTTTGCCAAGGATAAATCTGCCTGTCTGTTTGGGGGTCACAGAGCAGCATGTTCAGTAACAGGAGATCTCTGCACTGCCTGCCCTTCCCATTGCCCTTGTACATGCATCAACAGACACCCCCCCCTCTGCACAAAGCTGAGTCCTGATGGCATATGGGGGCAGTTTTGGTAAGAACCACAGACACCCCAGACAAGCAGCCTGAGCTGTACTGCTTCAGCAGGGAGATAACCGGTAGAGGTGTATGGGCTTTCTTCCTCAGAAAGGGAAAGGATGGTGTGAGAGAGTCCTTTCCACAGTGGTCCTGTGGTCATGTGTAATGGAGAGGAGTCATTACAGGCCACCTCTTCCTCCCATCACTCTGGCAGACACGGAGATGCCAAGCAGAGGCTGTTTACGAGTGACACAGGTGGCTGGTCAACTGCTTGGTGGAGGTAATCCTCTCTGTGCAACCCTGAGATGCAACATGGTCAGCTAGAAGCACTCCCAGTGGGGATGAACAAAAGGGTGAACATGTACAGGTATTGCACTTCAGCAGGATGTGAAATAATTCATCCACAATAAAAATCCTAGTATAGATCCCTACATATGGAAGGCAAATGTATGTTGTTTAGTGTAAGTCAAAAATTGCTGGACTGTTTTCCTTTGGCATAAAATTACAAAACTTAATTTTGTGAAACAACCAGTGTTTTAAAACTGTGGACGAGGTAAAATGGTAAATGCCACGTACACGAGAGCATTTCTCATCAGTGCAGTTCTTTGCAGTTGCTAAAGCAGTTCAAGCTGAGGTTGTTACTGGAGACATGAGGGTGCTGCTGGAGACATGCAGCCCACCTGTGCCATAGGAGGATTATTTTGGTCTCTGTATCAGATAAATCAGTGTGTTGTACAATATTGTACAAGATTTATGTAAACAAAGAATGAAACAGTCTTTTATTTGACAACAGCAATCTTGGGTAATGCTATGAAGAAATTCAGGGAAAATCAGAGCATGTTATTTGGACTACAACCAACTTGTAGTTCTGACTTGGCTCTGTCACTTTAATAAGTAGTTTCTCATTAACTTAAAAATAACCAGTCCAGTTAAACACCATGGGTGTTGGTCAGAAATTCCTGATTTCTCATGTGTAAATGCACCATGTCAGACTCACTCATGCAAATGCTTGAATGAATCAGTAAAACAAGGCTGGACTAGCCAGGGTTGATACAGGCAGTGTGTCCAATATTTAGTTGTTTACGCAATAGCTGTAATTAAGAGTTACAATTTTTGCTGCTGAATGTGCTTGGTTTTCACAGCATGCAGTCTTTAACTTCAACAGAAACGACAGGATTCTGCTATGCAAAGCAATGAAACTGCAACAGAGAACCCACTGTTCAGAAATGTAAGAATATATGCTTACGGAAAATTCTTGTGGTAAATAAAACCATTGCTGAAGCAATAGCAGCAACGGACTATGTGTAAAATAGCTTAGGAAGACCTGCATCCTTCTGGAGCAAGACAGAATATTGAGGTTCAGACCACACTGTCCACTTTTATCCCCAGCACTGCTGGGAAAGTCTCACACCACATCTGAAACCAGCATGGCTGAAATAGGAAAGTGATTCTCCCTTCCCAGGCCTGGTGAGGAATCTTGGCCTCCAGAAATGCTGAGGGACTTGTTATTTTAAGCAGTAAGATTTGCTCATGTATTTTACTAGAAATAGCAGGGCTAGGAAAACATGACAAGCAATCGTTCTACATTCAAGACACCGATCTTTATAAATTATAAATATAAGCACTTTTCAGCTGCAACACTGAGTCTCTTGAAATAAAGAGGTTTTGAATACCAACTGCTTCCCTTCAAACTAATGGGATCAAATGTCAAAATTACCTGCGCCTTTGCTGTCAGACCAATGACGTGAAGTGAGTTGAGAGGAGGTATGGAGATGCATAAAAAAACGTAGATGAAGGGAATATGATCAGATGTCAGGTTTAAAATTTGTATTGCCTGGGTTCACAAGAGTTTGACAGCCAAAGCCTGTGTGCTATCTCCTCCTGGATATGCGTCCCAGTCAGAGGACACTTAACCTGAGTGTAGTGGCTGTGATTTGTGTGTGATTTTGGGGCCAAGGATCAGGAAGAAGAGCCCATTTCTCATGTCAGAAGGAAACAGTCCCTCTGTGAGGCCACAAGACACCAGCCCCCAGTTCCCACAGGAGTTCCCCTCCTGAATGCAAAGTGCCAGGGCTGGGGAGGCTGCACTGCGGCTCCAACTGGTGTGGTGGGGGGAGGTCAACCCAGTAGTGACATCTCCCTTTGCCTCACCTTCCCACCTTCCCAGCCCAGCCTGAAGTGGGTTTTGCTTATCTGTTGTGCACTCAGTTCTTAGGGATTAGGGAAGATGCAGTAGCTGGTCTCATTTAACCTAGTACAGTGTCATCCCAGGAAATGCCACGTTGTGTCAGAGTCATTTCCAGCCTGTAAGCAGCAATGGAAATGCCTACAGAGGAGGAAAAAGAAAACCGGAGTGTAAGTCTTCACAATAGAGCCAATAGTATTGTGCTCTGCTTGTCTTGTTCCATGTCAGTAGGAAAACAAAAAAATACATATATGAATGTATATTCATATAACTTTTCTGAGTGATTTTACATTCATATAACTTTTCTGAGTGATGTTTTCTTTTTTCTACAAAAGTATCTCACTTTAACATTATCTCTGTCTTGATGCCTGAAATCTAAATTCACAGTTTCCAGCAGCATTAGCGGGTCTTCTGTTTAGACATCTGTTACGGGGTCCCTGCTGGAGGGGACACAGCTGTTTCACCAGGACCACACGATGAATCCACAGCTGGCTCCAGCAATGCAAGCTCTCCCAGGCTGGTTCCTGCTCCCCAGAAGGAGAGCCACAGACCCTTGGCCTCCATGGATGTTGCCTTCTGCTACGCCTGTCCCAGGAGAGCCAGGCCCAAAGGTCCATGTCCCTACTAAGAAGAGATTCTGTTCTTCTTCAGCCCTTCAGTTCTCAGCCTCATTTGTCTTAGTCTGAGACTTATGGTAGGGATCACTCCTTCTCATTAGAGGTGTCTGATATTCAGTATAGGGCAGATTTCCTCATTTTCTGCCTCCAATAGCATTGTTTGGCGTATGGGGAACATGCCATGCAAGGTCACTTTCCCTGCTTCCCTCTTCCTTCCATTTTTGCACCTGCATCAGGGTCTGATCTGTGAATAGTCTTGTATTTCAGGTTACAGGATGTATTTCAGATGGACTTTTGGTTAGAGCATGTTGTTTCATTGCCCAGCCCTCCCTGTGTGCTGCATAATCTCATTAGAGAGGCTGGAGAGAGATGGGGTTCATTACAGCTCCTATTTAAAGCTTGAGTAAGTTTGAATTCTACTGAAGGCAGAGCTGCAAGCATAACCCCTCCTGCTCTGGGATCACTTTACATGTCAAAGATAATAAAAAAGCAAAAAGCAAGAGAGAGGGTTTAGAGCTGTAATCCAGACTGCCAGAAGACAAGACATTCCAGCTAATATACCATTCCATTCTGGATAGAAAGCAAGTGGGAAAGCTTCCTGTGTGCTGCCACTGAGGTGCTAAACTCATGGGTTCACTCTCTTTCCGTAAGGAGCAGAGAGCTTGACAGGGACAGAGTCCCTCACAGTGCTCCAAAAAATATCAGGATAACAACAGGAGCAGTGTTTATCTGTCTGGACATACTGAGCAAGTCTGGATATTGGTGTCCAGTAAGAGTAGAAGCAGAGCTCTAAATAGGGTGAAAAATAGCTCTGTGGGGAAGGGAATGGTTAGTTTGGATGCCCAAACTACCCTGCATGGGTGCACCTAACATGAGCCGTGGGACAGCGGTGGTAACTTGGACAAATTGTTGCTATCCTGAAAAAAAATGAGCACAGTCTGACACCGCAGTAGAAAGAGGCAGGAAAATAGATATATTGAACAAATATGTGGTCATAGGATAAATATGGGTTTGAAACATTCAGCCAGGAGACAGCTGCTCCCAATCCTCTACCTTACAATGCCATACAGGTCTGTGCATGGCACGGTGCACTTTGAAAGGTAAAGGAAGGATAAATATGCAGACCGTTTGTTAAAAAACCAGATCATCTTTCTAAATCAGCTATGGGTCTAAATCAGAAAGAAGATCTAGCAGTGCCATTAGAAACCCATCTCTCCTTCTCTCGTATTCTGAATGTTATGGCCATGATGATTTTAATCACTCCTTACCTGTTAGATCTTTACAAGTGAGCAAATTTGCTCTTTAAATGTAGTCTGGCTGATCTTGTCCAACTTGCATCAAGTCTTCAATATCTAGATTTATTGCAACTGTTCTTTAGCAAAGCAAAAGTCTGAGGACACAGTGTTTGTGACATTGCTTTCCTGGGACCTGGGGAACACCAACGGTGAGGAACCAAACTGGGAAATGGACAGGTTATCCTTGACTTGATAGAACTGCTGGAAAACAGCAGTGTGAATTCTGAGACACAGTCACTGGGTTAGTTCACTAGAATAAAAACTTCTGATTGCCTTCAGTATCAGCCTTTCATTTGTGCTCTCTAATGCCGCGAAGCACACATGATAGTATTGAATACAAAAATATTTTAAGCAAGTGTGCGTTAACAGATTTGAATGGTCCTTTCTGGAGCTGGAGACAGCTTTATGGGTTGAGCAGCTTCTAACAGCTCGAAAATGGGATGTATGAGATGCATATCCTTCTGGTCAAGCAGTCAGTCATAGCCCTTATATAACAGAGCGGGCGAGAACCGCCAAGCTCATTGCTGTACAAACATCCCAAGGCCACTGCTTAGTCCCGGGCAGTTCAGAGCCAGAATGTGTGGCCTTGTCTCCACAGACCTCAACACAGCGAGATGGAAGAAACTACTGAGCGAGAAGGAGGAGCTGGAGAGGTGCTTCGAGGAGGAGGGGAAGCAGCTCCGCAGGCAGCAGCAGGAGGAGATGCAGGCATTGGAGCAGCGGCTGCAGGAGGAGTACAACACCAAGAAGGAGAGTCTGCAGGAGCAGCATAGGCTGCAGCTGGAACAAGCCAAATTACAGCATCAGGATCAGGTCAGTCTCCACCTGCTGCCTTTGAAGAGTAGTCCATGCTAGTGCTGGTTGGGTTCAGGTAATGAAATATATTGAACACTCCAACATGAAGATATTGGTAATGAGTTTTGACTGGAAAAATGTGTTCCTGAGTATCTTTATTGCTGTTTCTCCCTATTAGTTCTACTGTTTTTTCTACACAGCAATCTATTACATTGCCATGTCTTGTCTTCGCATGCTTCTTGATGTTTTACAATAAAAATATTCGATTAGCTCTGCTGCCCACACATACTTGCTCCTCAACCCACCTATTTTAGCCAATTTATGACTAAAACCAAGAGTTAACAAGAACCTGTTCCACACAGGTAAGGCCAGCAGAGCCATGCCCATTGTTATTTGCAATGCTAGTTAAAGGGCAGTACAGTGAAGTGATAGCACCCATGCAACACATGCAGCCTGAACATCAAGCACATGATACATTCTGGGTCCTTTGATTGCTGCCCCACTATTCAGTCTAATCTCTTGGACTGTATTTCCCAAGTGTTTCTCCCTGCTTTGCTTTCTGTGTGTAGGTAGGAGTACTCGCACAAACAGCTACTTTTGTCTGATTTTGTCAGAATGAACACTGTAACTCACCTTTGGGCACCTCTCACGTTTGAAATCAGATTTTTCAAAATATTTCTCTGTAAATGGTTAGAACCTGTGCTGAACCATGTCTTCTGGTTCTCACTTTAGTTTATGCAAGTTGGTTTTCTTGCAATGCCCTTCAAAATTTCTGCTTTTCTTTCTCAAATGAAGGAAGGGTCGTGTTCCCAAAAGCCTTGACAATTTTTTTCCTTTTACTGTGTTAGTGTGTCAGTCTGCCTGGTAGAAGCTGTTTGCTCTAGCTGCAAGGCTCACCTCTCCTGGATCACCTGACATCAGCATTTGTGAAAGAATTTGTAAATTTTTTGCTGAAATAGCTTATAGCTTAGCTCTGTTACTCTTTGAAGTATTTTTGCAAGCTCTCAGGACCACAAGAACAGATGTTGGTTCTTCTCCTCTCAAGCTGATCAGTGTAAGAAAGGGTGATACAGGTCATTCTAGGACTTGACTAGAAGTATGCTTATATTTCTCATGTTTTCATCTGTTGTGACTCTATTCATCATCACAGTGGAAACACATTTTTCCCTTTGTGGGGCAAATAGTTCTTGGTTTTTCCCAGAGCTCCATGTTCCATGGTTACTAAAGATAACACAAACATTCCTCTCCATTGCTTTGAAAGTGCTACTGTGACCCTAATCTCAGAGGTTTAGCCCACATATTCAATTCATAGCTCAGTTAACATGATGAGTTTTAGCAGGTTTTCCCTTTGAATTCCTACTTCACTGCATACCCATCCTGTGTTGAGTTCTCTTGGATCAGTGGAGGCTGACAGGCTATGCTGGAAAGCTGCTCACCGACAATGTTTCTTGGCCAAGGAAATGGAGCTCTTATACTGCACAAGAGAAAAGCCTTGTCCTTGAGCTGCCCATCTGCATGGGAGGGATTTGAATTTGCATTTGTGAAGGCAATAACAACAGCAAAATCCTTTTGACCATGTATCTGCATGTAATTCTTTATCCATACATCTAGTTCAGAAGATAGTCATCCCACTTTCATGGTTTCCAGTCACAACTTAATCTTCCATGCTGTATTGCTTCAGTCCTTGCTTAGTTCACTTCCAGGTAGCTGTTATTTCTTTGGAGATACAGTTCCTGGGTCAGGTTGTGGAGGTTCAGCTGTCTCTGAGGAGGCAGCAGAGCATGAGAGCAAAACTCCTCACAAACTGCTCTTGTGTGCCAGTGCATTCTCATGTCTCCTGGCAGCTGAAGGCAGAATTGCAAAGTAAAGGCTGTGGTCTGTCTTGCCAGTGTTTCTCACTTGAAGTGCTCAGCTTAAGCTGTTTTGTCCAGCAGCTTACCAACCTTCTGCCACTAGAGCTGCCTCTTGATTTTTCTTTAATAAGCCTTAAAAATCCCACCTGAGGCACTTCCCATAGCCAGAAGTAAACATGACTGGTGTTGAGTGAGGTGATCAAGCCTACAGAGTAACTTACTGGTGAAGCTGGAATTAGCATCCAAGAGAGCTGCTTCCCAGTGGCAAGTTGTCTATCTGCCGTGAAAAATTGCAGACAGGACATCACTCTGGAAAATTAAAAGAGTCATTTGGGATGTGGATATGAAACACACAGAAGACAGAAAAATCCCTATAGATCATTTGGGACATATTTAATTGGTTTTATAGATAAATAACTTGCCAAGGATGGTGGCAATGAGAGGAGACCCCTTCACCTTCTGAGGGTGTTGGCATTGAGCATATTCATTCCTATGGGGCACTGTTCATTTGAGAAGCAATTAGAGTACAAATAAAGGCTTCAGCAAGGGCAGGGTAAAGAACATGGCAATGCTCATGAGGTTTTAGCTTATAGACATCATATATAAGGACACTGCTCTGAGAAAAGTCAGGTGATAGTCCTTGTCCCATTAGTAGCCCTTTGAGTCATCTGCCCCCCACCTTTCTCAGCTCTGTCATGCAATATATCAGCAGGCTGATTCCCCATTATTTTGCAAACAGTTCTTCACCACTGAGTTATCTCCCACATTAGTATGGAAATCAGTTTGGATAATTTTCAATTCCATGTTAAATGCCCAACTTTCATTCTAAGAGGATGTTTTCTCCAAGATGGTTCGAAATTTTGCTTCTGGTGGGTTACCTAATACATATGTTTGACAGTTAAAAACAGTGCAATAACATTTTTTCCACTCAAGGCAAACTCAGCTGCAGTACCTTTTTACCATTATTTACATAACTGTGAGCAAATAAATCTGTTTAGAGTCAAGTCACTTAGCCATGAACAGCTGTTTCACTGTAAATGTAAAATAGTTTGAACTTCTGCCTCACCAGATATCACAGATAATATTGTGTTAAATGTAGGGAATAAGATCATTGTGGTTATAAACCACAGAAAAGCAAAATTATGCATTGCATTCAGAAAATGCTCTGGACCACTGACTTAATCTTGATCACCACTTCCCATTGTAGTTCCTTTAGTGATGCATATCAAAACACTATCACTGGGGATCTCACTTTGCCTCTAGCCAAGTCTAGTAACAAACAATATACTGAAGGAGTTCCAAACCCACAGGGTGCACTGGCACATAGGCTGCCCACAGCCCTCTTCCAGCTGCACTCCTCACTCCCATGATGGCTGTGGGCTTTGTGGTCATTATTATAATTTAGATTAATGGAACTTCAAGACTTCTGAACATTTAATAAACACCATCTCCACCAAAGGGCTTTTTGACCTTTTGCTTTCTCATGAACCTCTTCATCACCATTAAGTTAAAAGAACAAAAATACCATCAGCAGTGACTACACGCTACCACTCAAGGCATCAACATGCAAAACTGGCTCAGGTGCTGGAAATGTCACATTCAGGAGATCCCTTTGTTGTTTCCAGGCCACTGGAGCTCTGCAGCAGTAGTTTGTCAGTGTGCCACAGCCTGTCTAACCATTTGTCCATGTCTGTGCTCACTGTTGTTGGAACAGGTGGAAGATATCACAGCTGTGCATGAAGCTGCAATGTCACAGCTGGAAAATAACCACATAGTGGCTATTACAGTACTGCAGGATGAGAATGACTGCAAGATTCAAGGTAAGCTGAAGACAACCCAACAGCTACAGAGATGTTCCAGAGCAGGAGTTAATGCTGTAGTGACACTCTGTTTCTTCCTCCAGAGCAGATTACACAGAATATTTATGTTTGTCTAGTGCTGTCACGTGAGTGGACCACCAGGTTCATGCTAGGGCAGGAGGAGAGATGTCTGAAGTCTGAGATTACCTGAGGGGGGTCTCTGAGTCAAAGATAAGGCTTTCTCTATGTGTTGCTGAAAATAGAGTCCAAATTCCACATCACTGCACACACATACTTTTTCAAGAGCCTAATCCTCAGTGCTCAGGGATATCTCTGAATTTAGGTGCTTAAAGGCCTACACTGCTTCTAAAAACAAGACTCATTATTTTCAGTAGCAAATGTCTGGCCATGCTGAGCAGACCAAAGCCATTCACTGGTGCAAATCTGCACCTCAATACTGTTATCTTTGTTTTGTGTTACAGCACAGATTATCTTTATTTTGTGTTACAGTTTGGCCAGAGGATTGATGTTGCAGACAGAGCTGTTTCCTCCCTACCAGTTCAGTGTCTAAACACATGCCTTAGTGCATGCTTTAGCTGACATTTAACAGTTATCTGTACAATCTCCCTATTTTTTTCCCTACATTTTAAATATCTCTAGTAGGTTTTCTCACGTTTCACAAACCAAGCCATATTGCTTAGCTCTGCATTGTGTCAATTAGACACACAGTCCAGAGCATAATATGAACTGAGAACAGTCTGTTCTCCTCTCTCATGAGCAGAGAAGGTATCTAGCATAGCATTTGTAAATTAACATATGCGATTTTGAAAATAAATAAGTAAAAAGCTGTTTATTGCTTGAGGACATTCTTATCTCTCAATTTTTCCTAGTATTTTCTGATGATAAAATTCGGTTGTGGTTCATCAAGGGTGTGGTGGCCAAAGTTTGTGCTCCCTGCTCCTTGTGCGGGTCTGAAATGCCCTCCTGTGCCTGGAAAAGGCACTGCAGCCGCTGCGGGCGAGCGCGCCGTGCATGGCACTAGAGCGATGGAACCATCGCTGCTGTGACTGTGGCTACTGAGCAGGGCTTAGAGGGCAGAACCCATGGGCTTGCGGGGGAAAACACAAAAAAACCAGTGTCCATATACTAAAAAGGCAGCTACTACTGCACTGAATGATGATTTGATGCCATTGCTTTAGAGATTAAACTTTATTTCACTTTGTTTATTTAATTTCTGGTTATTAGTATGTCCAGGGTGAGTTATGCTAGCAGATAAACCTTTAATCATATTTTTTGTCTTCTCTGTCATTCTCATTACTGGAATAAACCTCCTCGCTCACCTACCGTGGCTTGGGGAGAAGCACTGTCATTTGCATTTTTACATCTGAGGTGGTGGCCCTCCTCTCTATCTCTCCAAAGAAACTGCAACCCAAGCTTTTGAATGTATCTAATTCTAAATTCGTTGATCTAGGGATACTCACTCTGAACCAGCAAATGGCCCATTGTCAGACTGACCCTTCTCAGATCAGAGTACCTGGGAACTGAGAATTCTGACCAGTTCTGAAAAATCAGAATCTGGTCACATAGAAACAGAGGTATCTGCAAACCGTGAAAGATCAGGAAATTCTGATTTTCAGAACACTTTACCTAAGGTCACAGAGAATATTGCTACCAGTTTTCTGCTCCATTTCCACGTCCTAAAATTGCATCCCAAATTGCTCTTGGCTTATGATATGTGCTCTCAGGCCTTGGTTTGCTGGACTTCACTCAGTTAACACCATGTCTGTGTAACTTCTCCAGAACTGAACGCGTCTCACAAACTGGAAAAGGCACAGCTAGAAGAGACTTTTGAAAAACTGCGTCTGTCACTCCAGGTCAGCAGTTTCTTTATCTCCCACCCCTGTCATGGTGCTGTGGAGCAGCTGATGGAGCAGCCCCGGACACGGTGCCCGCTGCCAGCACTCCAGGCTGTTGCCTCTCACCAGCTATGGTACCTCTTGTGCTCTGCCTGTCCAAACTGGGATCTAGCAACAAACCCTCGGGATTTTTTCCTCCCCCTTGGCTGGTTCACAAAAGAGAGAAAACCTAAAGGGACCAAAAGGCGTCTGGATAAAGCAAGAAATGTCTTTTTGACCCTACTGGCTGCTGGCAGAATTGAGCTCTTCCCTGCATGGTGGGAGGGCTCTGGCACCTGCAGTGGCTGTAAGCATCACCTTGTCTGCATGATACCTGCCAGCAGGCACCGCCAGGGCTCAGAAACGCTGATGTCTCATTGCCTGGCCCTGTGCCTGTGTCTGTGCTTTAAAATCCTCCCTGCTGCCTGAATGTGGGAAAGCTGGTGCCACGCTGCAGACACATCTCCAGTCCCACCGGAGGGCAGTGCAGTTCCTGATGTGGGTTGCTCCAGGGCTGGCCCTGCTGTGCAGCCAGGCTGTGGATGGTCAGGGTCAGCCCTGCACATCACAGCTCCCACATCCCACTGTTTAACACCAAGGTCAAGATCATTTAATCCTTCTAAAAACTCCTTGCTGTTCTCACTCCCTAGATGAAGAAATCACAAGAAGTGGAGGGCAGAATTATGCCTCTGTGACACAAGCTGAGTTTGGAAATGTTGTGTGAACAAGATGCCACAGCAAATAATGCAAGCCCTGTTTGATTTCATAGGCAGAGATGAATTACAATTTTTAAATGCCCTGACTAGCACATATTGTTGCATTGCTGCCAAAGCTCAAGGCATGTCAGCAGTTTTGCAATAAGGGCTGATGTAATGTTCCAGACAAGAAATCACAACTGTGAAAGACAAAAATAACATTTTCACAGCAACTGTGGATTTTACAGGTGTTCTATAGACACAAATGCCTTTGATGGTAACAGAAATATGATTGCTTAAAATAACATGTTGTTCCCATGTATAGCTCTGAGATGAAATGATGGTCATTTAAAGTCCACACCAGTAACTCATCATTCCTTGTTACCATGTTAGAAGCCTAGAAGGGTGAAGGAAGCAGGTATCTCCTGCCTCATTCAGACTCTAAGGACCACACAACCATGCATGTGATATAAATGGCAGCTTCCTCAAGGAAGGATATGTTTATTCTCATCCAGCACAAGGTGATGGGGTGATTTAGCATCAGCCACAGGTGTTATAGGGATTTTGTGATACCTTGAGGGTGATCAAACACCTCATTCTATGTTCAAATGGCCTTACATAAAAAAATATCACTTTACAAAGGTTTCTAAATCTTATTTAGCTTCCCTGGCAGTTTCCCAGTGCAGACTGACCACTGTGAATGTAAATGGACTGATAACACAGTTGATGTGTTAATTGGTGTGTTTCCCCCCCAGGACCAGATAGACACCCTCACCTTCCAGAATCAATCTCTCAAGGCCAAAGCAGATCGGTTTGAAGAAGCTCTGAAGAAAAACACTGAGGAACAGCTGAAGGTAGATGACAACTCTCACTATACAGGCATCAAGATACATGTTTCTGAGTATTACACATCACCTGATTCAATGTAGAGCAATGGGATCCTCACTCCAGGGACAGGGGGGCAGGTCCCAGCTGAGACCCCAAATATTGAGCTCTGAGGAAAAGTCACAGATCTTAGCCAAAGGGGTGTCAAGGAGACAGTATCAGTGGTCAGATGGGCTGCAGAAGACCAGGTCCAGGTAGTTTTCACACCGCTGATTCTCCTAAACCACAGGGTTACATTAAGGAATCTCTCTCTTATGGCTGAAAATGTATTTATGGCTGACATATCCAAATCACTGATATATTTCCTAGATTGTGCGAGCTCCATATCTGCACCTAGAAAAAGATTTGAAGAGTTTAAAACATGTTCTGGAAATGAAGAACCTCCAGATTCACCAACAGGAGAAGATGATTATGGAGCTCGAAAAACAGGTGAGTTGTCATTTTTCCTACAGAGGAGACATCGCAGAGGTAATAAAGGAAAAGTTTGGTTACAGCAGATGAACTTAAGAGGGGTGAGTAAACACATGAGGTTGGGAAAAACTTGGTCAAAGAGATTGACATCCATTGATCTGGATTGCTTTTTCATACAATACCTGCTCGGCATATTAGGTTAGACAGCGAGGAAGGGGAAATTTGTGGCAGTCCAGGGTACACCCGCCTGTACCATATGCCCCTACAGGAGTCACGTAGCCTTTTAGGGCCGGCGTGGGCAAGAGGAGGAGGATTGAGCCATGGTGTGTCTTGCTGCTGCTTCTGCAGGCATTTAGGGAGCCATGTATGAATTAGCAATACTCAGCAAGCATTCACTAGCAAGGCTTACTCTAGAAAAGGTCTCTCCAGCCCTCCAGTAATGCTTTTCTGCAGCCTATGCTGTTCTCTCATCCTTTAGTTGTGGGATTCCCTAATGAAGAATTCCCCAGTTCACCATCACTTACACACTTTGTGGGGAAAGGGGATTCAATTTGTACAGCATAACCTGCAGCGACAGTAAAATACAGTGTGGTGACAAGATGAGGCAATACCTCAGCTGGGAGCTGTGGCAGCTGGTTCAGCACAGCATTCAGCAAGATTTGTTTCCATTTGCAGGGAAATTTGAGAACTCTGATGATTATTTTGCTGAACAGATGCTTTAGTAAGTGGATGTAGAGAAAAGTGCCTCTTTGCAACTGAGGCTTATTATCTGTGCTCCTTCAAATGTGCTGTTCTTGGAGCTAAGCCAGCATTTGGAAACAATGGAGGAGAAAAAAATCCCAAACAACAGCCTATATAATTCCTGGTCATTTAGCTGCTTTTGGTCATTAACCGCATACAAGCACACAGTCCTGTTCCTGCCCTTTATCACAGTAAAGCACTGGGTCTGCTGTGGTTCAAAGGCACAACTGCTTTCCTTTTAAAGATGCACCTTTGTAAGTGCCAGAACACCTACAGGACATTTCCAAATGCTCTGAAAGTTGGGGTGCCTCACAAGGGAGCAAGAGGGCATTTCAAACACAGGGTCAGCCTTGGCTCCCTGGCAGCTGAAAGGGAGGCTAGAAATAAAGATGGCATAGCTACTACTTGTGAAAACTACTGAAGGAGCAGAGAGACAGCCCATGATTGTGATTTCTCTCTCAGAGCACTTTAAAACAGGGCCAGAATCCATGTTCTGCTCTAACAAAATATACTGGAACAGACCAGTATATCTGAGAATCAGGAGTATCCTTTACAATTACCTGCACAGACCGAAAACACAACCTAAAACTGATGTCTCCACCATTAAGTGTGAGTTATTGCTATCCCCAGTGCACAATATTTTGGTTCTTTATAAAAGGTTGGGAAATTCAATAACCAAGCTCACACAGACATAAGGTTACCCTGTGCTATCTTGTTTTCTTTCAAAAGTGTTGAATTCAGCAAAATTCAAACTGCTGGAAAACCAAGAACTAAGGTGATAAAGTATGTCAGATTCAAAGCTTGGGGAAAACAGGGCACCTGAGGCTGTGGAGCATGTCTGTAAACATCTTACTGATGTTTTAATACACTGCTACTGATATCCTCAAACTCTGCCCTTGAACTGTCCTGAATAAAAGCTACCTGTGCTTGGGATAGGATTAATTTCAATTAATCACAGCTTAAAGTTAAATGTCTGGTTTAAGCCTGTCATTTAAGCCAAGATTGTCAGCAGTAGTGAGAAGAGTCTCCAGAGGCCAGCCCACCTCAGGAGAATACAGCAGTACTCTAAGGCTGCTGCTGAGCATCATCTGCCCTGGTGGATGACTCTATCCTCTCCATAACAGAGGAATCATAATCCTGGAGGCTGGGTATCAGAGTGTTATGTCTGGACAATATACATCACACCATCTTGCACTCCTCTTTCATCACTAGACTGACCACTCATACCACGGTGCTGGGCAACTTTCTGTGCTGGGTATCCTCACGCTCCTTAAGTGTCACCAGCACTCTCTCCAAGAACAACATCTGGTAATGCTGGCTCCTTGGGGGAACCAAAGTTGTGGGGACACCTCTGAGAAAAACATTTATTTGCTCTGAACAAAAGTAAGATGGTCCTCTTTCTTCCTCTTCCCCCTCCTCCTCCACCTCTTCTTCCTCCTCCTCCTTCTCCTCCTCCTCGCCTAGCTCCGCCCCTGCTCAATGCTCTGCTGATGGCTCCATTTACTGTCACCAGTATGACGTGGTGGTGTGGGTCAGATCTCTAAGTCACAGCTGCAGTCAAGATAACCACCTCCACCTACCCTCAAATTTTAGAAGCTACTCCACAGACTAATTTAGAACAAATTATCTTGGATCAGGTGCTGAGTGTTCTTCAGACTTAACAAACCTTCTTTTCCTGCAGGTTGAAAAAAATTTAAAACTGGAAGAAAAAATCACCATGCTGCAACAGCAGAATGAAGAACTCAGAGCCAGGATTGAGCAAAATACTGTCATAACAAGGTTTGTGCTGGTATTTACAGCCTGTCTGAGCTTGAAAGGAGGCTCCAGGTCTTAATTGTCCAAGGCTGACACTTATTTCAGAAGAGAAAACTTATTTCCTCTTGAAAGTGTATTGGTGCCCTGCTCTGCTTGTTTTATTTTAAAAAATATTTTTATATTGGGGTTTGCTTCCTTTAACATAAAGAAGACCATGTATCTGTCTGTGTATTTCCATGATTCTGACATGCTGCTGAGAACAAGCTTGCCAGTGGTTCTGATCTCACTATCAGTGCCCTGAGACTGGTTAGTCAGTGGGTAATGAGGATGAGAAATGGGAAAATCTTGGGAAAGTCATCCTAACAATGCCATTGTCACCCAGGCAGGATTAACCTTTGGCAGGTTTTTTCATCAGCACTGCCTTTTTGCAGCCTTGTCACAACGTGACAAGGGTGACAAGGCTCCTTGTGTTAGGTGACATATATGGAGCAGGGTAGGACAATCCCTGTCCCAGAGTTTATATTATGCTGTAAGGCTGGAGACTGCAGCTGGAGCCAGGCAAAAGGGGTGCCAGAGGGAGAAACTGGAGCTGGTCTTGTCCCAACACTGCAGCCACCTAGCTGTCATTGCATCCAGAAATGATGCCACTGGCCAAAAATGAAATTTAATTTTTAGCTGATTTTTTAAACTGTCAGTGTCTCATCTCTGATTTTAGTTTTTGTCTTTCTCATGCCTCGTTTCATAATGACTCAGCCTTTTGATATTTTCTCCAGCATTCTTAAAAGGCAGCATTGCTTGTACTAGCATTCAGATTAGGGTGAGGATTATGTTTTCTCTCACCTTATTGTAAATACCTGTAACACATCTCACTGGCTGAGGTCTACAGCATTTCTGTGCTGGGGGAGGAAACCTGGGAATCTTTGAGGTCTGGTTCACCAGACCAGTTTGAGACACCTGCTTTTGGGATGGATAAATTGTGGCCTGAAAGTGGCAGTCTCTCTCCACACCTGACAGCAGCCAAGGTGCCTGGTTCAGTTCTTGGCATCTCTGCATTGCAGCTCCCTGTCTCTGGCTGGGCGAACAGCACCCTCCCTTCACTCCCTGCTGGCATCCAGCTGCAGCACTTTGCTTGTTGCCTGCAACTATGTAGGTACTGCTTTCAAAAACACCTTTTAGGAGAAATTCTGAATTTGAGGACAGCCTGTAAAGTCAGCTTTGAGGAGCATAATTTTCAACAGTAACTCTTTGGGGACAGCTGTGGGGCAGCTATAGGGACAGCCAGGGCTTTAAAGCTGGAGTTATTAAAGCATGCATTTTCCTGGCAGCAGTAACCACCCTGACTGCTGATTTCTGTTGTACTGACACTGCCTGGGAAGTGCAGCATGAACAAGCCCAGGGAGCTGCCCTGGATTAGAGCTATTTCTGCCAACTTGCAGTTTGAGTGCCCAAGCGGCTGTGGCAGCCCAGCAGCAGTGAGGGGACGGAGGGGAGCCAGAGCAAAGCCAGTCTCTGTAGCACTGTCAGGAGGGGGTCCCCAAGGCACTGGGGGGCTGAGGGGTGCCCCACAGAGATATTTCCAATTACAGCCAAGGGCAGGTACAAAGGGAAGGACAAGAACCTTGCAGGTAGATCATGACCCAGTTTTGGATGCAGGAGCTCCACAGAGCCCCTGCTGGGACTTCTCCAAGCACTTGAATATATCATCTGATCCCCCAGCATTTCAGATCCTCCCTCCAAATCAACCAGCACTTTTTTGGTCCTTTGGATTGGGCGTGTCTGAAGAATAATAGTTTCCAACACCCAAGAGATCAAGGTGACTCTGCTAGTCACTGCTCCACGGTTCAGAACTTTCAGGAACTGACAGAAGAAACATATTCTTGATTACTTGAGCTACATTTTTCTAGGAATCGAGGCTAAAAAAGCAGAAATTCTTTAAAAATCTTTTAAACAAAATGCCAACCCCACCCTCTCTTAGGCTTTTGGTGAGTGGACCAGCAGTCCGTGACATCTGTTACAGCCTTCAGGCTACACCCAGAGAAGGAGTTGTACATAATTTTTTTTGTGTGCATCTAAAATCCACACCCAGGTGCTGCTGAGCACTGAAAACACCTAGGGAAAGGTTAGGTTCCTCCCTGTTAATTTCTATAAAATCCTAAATTGCCAGTAAATCAGGTTAGGTGCCTGCCCAGAGCTGCCAGAGGTTTATCACATCAGGAGCTGGCTCTTGCCCAAGCGTAGTGGGGCTGCAGAATCCTGGTGCTCCTGCATGCATCCTTTGGGACACAGGTCTTGTCAGCACATGCCCAAAACACGTCTCGATCAGGTCCCACAGTCTACCTGCCCTGCCGCATTTGTTTCAAAACCAGTCACTGGGTTAGATGAGTGCAGACTCACTAAGGCTGTGGTGCTCATAGGCGATTTCCATGCCCCAGCTCCCAAAAAGCCATTAAGTTACTGGGAATTCTGGGGAGGACACCTCCCTGGTCAATGCTGGTGAAGTTTCCCTAGTGTTGCAGTCAGGAATAGAGGCTATTTTGGGACCAAGGAGGAAGCCTCATGACTCTCATGAGCAGAGGGAAAGTCTTGAATCTGAGCTGTGTCCTGCATCAGGACATGGAGCATGGAAAGGCCAGACTTCTTTTCCTTTGCATGTCATAGCGGCAAGTTGAAAAAATCATGGCTGCAACAGCTTTGGCAGCTGAGATGTCTCAAAGAGGTGCAGAGCAAAGACACAGGTGTATCTGGAGGCAGAGTCAGACACTCGGGGGGGAACCGTGACTTGTGGAGATGCCTTTGTCATGAGCAGTGAAGAGATCTGGGGACAACTGTGCCCCAGCTTCAGCAGCTCAGCTGCAGTCCCAGGGGCAGGGGCATAGAATGGGATGGGATGGGATGGGATGGGATGGGATGGGATGGGGTGGGATGGGATGGGATGGGATGGGATGGGAGTGCTCAGTGTCCTGCCTGGTCCTGGCTACATGACACCATCTTTTTTTGCTGGCATCAGAATGCCAGCATCTTTGCCCTGGAGTGCCTTACATATTGTCCTGCTTCACTCTCCAGGCAATTGTCAGAGGAGAATGCAAATCTTCAAGAATATGTTGAGAAAGAAGTGGAGGAGAAGAAGAAGCTCAGCAGGACTAATGAAGAGCTCCTCTGGAAGCTGCAGGAGGGAGATGCTGTGAGCCCTGTCAAACTCCCACCTGCACCGTCCACTGCTTTTTATCGCTGCTCATCAGGGAACTCCTCTCCAGCAAAAGTCAGAACCTTGCGGCGATGAATAGGCAGCTGTGTGCTGAAGGTTCCCTGCCTTTTATGCATTTCCAATCTGCAAAATGTTACCATCCAAGGAAGTACTACCATCAACAGGTGCCCAGGGTTCATGGCTCAAGCATGTTCAGTAGCTGCATAGCTTTACACTAGGCAGGGTACTCTTATAGTCCCCATATAGAAACTCTTGGTTCTGACATGTTGATTAGGGTAGCAAAAAAGATAGCCAAGAGCTAGAATGGCAGAAAGTTAGGACAGCAAAAGGTGTAGTTTGATGTGTGAACATTTTAACTATGGTTAGAGCCAAAAGTTGGGAAATGCTCTATTAATGGTTCATCAGAATGAACTTTTGCTGCAGTATTTCAGGTTAGTTACAAATATAGTTCAAGTTGTGAATATTTCTGTATATGTGTCTGTGTTTATATACATGTACGTATTGTACCTTTATACCTATATGTAGACGCACACACATATATATGTAGTTGCAGATGTTCTGAATTGCATTTTTTATATTGGATACTACTAAGTGCTGATATATTTTCATTACAGTCAGCAGTTTTCTAACTTGTGCCTAAGACTTGTATCTAAACAAAATGCATTTCTGTTTAGCCTGCCAGGAGTATTTATACCCAACCTAGAAGAAAGTTACACAGAAGTAGAAGCGCCTTCCAAGTGACCACCAAGTGGTACTCTATGTAACATGAACACCAGCGAATTTGAAATTCTAAGACAGTACTGCCTTTGAAACCATCACCTTTGCATTGAACACCAGAAAAGATATGCATACCATCCACTGCTTTTTAACTCTTAGCATTGATATTGTAAGTGGACATAGGGCTAAAGGTGAGAAAACTGAGGGTTTTAGCAAATTGGTAGGAGTTACTGGTTAACATGGTTCAATTTTAGTGTCTTTAAATCCTAGTCAGATCTTACTTTATTTTACCTTGTCGTGGTTAGGATGCAATCAAAATCTCTGGCTGTAGGTTTCTGTCCATTTTGTTTTATTCAAGTCCCAGAAGCAAGAAGGAGAAAACAAGGTGTTCATCCTTGACCTTTGCTGGATGAGAGGTTTCCAATAGTAGGATGAGATACTGGGAACCTGCTAGGGCTCTACCTTCCTTCCACCTTAAATGCCAAATAGAGCATAGCTAACTACATAGGCGCAAATGAGGTCTGAATTTCTTTCCTTCCACATTTCTGCATTATTTCACATTGCAACAGCTTACCCAAAGTTACAGAGCACTTTGAAGATTCATGGAAATGAGCGGCGAAACTACCTGTAACTTTCCCATCTAGAAGCAAAAATGTTCACCCAGGCTTGGGGTGACCTCCCACCTGAGGGGCTGGTGAGGCCGAGGAGTAGCTGGGGTGAGACTGTGTACAGGGCCCTCATGGGCATTGCTAGCAAGATAAAAATATCCCTGAGCATAATTTAAAAAATAAAGAGATCTGTGGGATGCTTTTCTACCCAGCTTAGGGCAAAGAGCCTGCATGCAGGCCTGCCCAGTGCACTGGGGTCAAAGTTAGCAGGGAGACAGTATCTGGAGGAAATCCCTGAGGTGCAGGAGTGCTGCAGGGAGGGTGGCTTTCCCACCTGGGAGTGTGGTGGCACCAGCAGGCCCTGCACCCACAGGCATGGCATTGCACAGCCCTGCCACCCTGCTCGAGTGGGAGCTGTGCTTCAGCTTTCCTGGGAAGTACTCAGGATTCATAGACTTCAGCTTAGATACGGCTTCAACCACCGTCAAAGCACCTGTGGCCTGTTCCACAGTGTTAAAAAGAAAGATGATTTTTTTCTCCTTTTTAGAGAAATTTATTTTTGTAGCAGCTTTTGCATGGTACTGTGATACTGAGTAAATTGAGCATCTTGTTAGAATAGATCATGTCACACCAGCTACTACTGTTGAAATGCATTGCTAGATTTTAGTGTGTCCAGCAAGTACAACCTGAAAGTAAGATAGATAGCTAGCACACACATGCACACAAAGCCCCTTCTTGCCAAGTACGACTTTAATCACTTTGATACTTGCTAACTGCACAGATATTTGCAATACCTACAGCATTGTCATCTTTCATTCCACCAATATAATTCTGATACAATGAGATCACAGAATCATAGGGTGATTTGGGTTAGAAGGGAACTTTAAGACCATCTAGTCCAACCCCCACTGCCATGGGCAGGGACACTTTCCACTAGATCAGGTTGCCCAGAGCTTCATCCAACCTGGCCTTGAACACTTCGAGGAATGGGGTATCCACAACTTCTCTAGGCAACCTGTTCCAGTATCCTACCACTCTAATTGTAAAAATTCTCTTCCTTATGTCCAATCTAAACCTATCCTCTTTCATTTTAAAACTGTTGTCCCTTGTCCTATCACTACAGGCCCTGGTAAAAAGTCTCTCTCCATTTTTCTTCTAGGCCCCCTTTAGGTTCTGGAAGGCTGCTAAAAGATCTCACCTGAGCCTTCCCCAGGCTGAACAACTGTCCAACTGTCTCAGCCTGTCTTCATCGAAGAGGTGCTCCAGTCCTCTAAGATCTTTGTGGCCCTCCTCTAGACCCACTCCAAGATGTCCATGTCCTTCTTATGTCGAGGGCCCCAGAGCTGGATACAGCACTCCAGGTTTGGTCTCACAAGAGTGGAGTAGAAGGGCAGAATCCCCTCCCTTGCCCTGCTGGCTATGCTGCTTTGGATGCAGCCCAGGATACAATTGGCTTTCTGGGCTTTGAGCATCCATTGTTGGTTCAGGTCTAGCCTCTCCTCCACCAGTATTTCCAAGTCCTTCTCAGCAGGGCTGTTCTCAATCTCATCATCCCCCAGCTTGTATTCATACCAAGGGTTGCCCCGATCTAGGTGCAAGACCTTGCACTTGGTCTTGTTGAACCTTGTGACTTTCACATGGACTCACCTCTCAAGCCTGTCCACATCCCTCTGGATGGCATCCCTTCCATCTAGTGTACCAGCAGAACCACTCACCTTGATGTCATCCACAAACTTGCCGTGGATGCACCTGATCCCACTGTCTGCATCACTGAAGATATTACACAGTACCGGTCCCAATACTGACCCCTGAGGGACACCACTTCTTAATGATTGCCATTTGGACACTGACCTGTTCTGGATGCAACCATCCAGCCAATTCCATATCCAGCTTCCATCCATCAAAGCGGTATCTCCCCAGTTTAGTGACAAGGGTGTTGTGTGGGACTATGTTGAAGACCTTGCAGAGTCCAGGTAGATGACATCAGTTGCTCATCCCTCATTCACCAACACAGTCACACCACTGCAGAAGGCCAATCAGGTTAGTCAGGGTGGCTTGTTGGTTGTTTCTAGGATTCTCCTTTCTACCCTTTGTAAAAATGGTTGAGATGATATAACTGGAATTGTTACCATGATGCTACTCTAAACTTTAAATGCACTAAAGCAAATTATTGGCCCAGGACAGGCTGGCTGAACCTCTTATAATTTATTAATCTTTCCCCTTTATATCTGGTGCTTTCCTTATCACTTTGTTAGTTTAAAGTCATATTCAAGAGATGCTTCCAGCAGTGAATTGGGAGTGGGGCTTTTATGGTGGGAAAACTGGGACTGAACCCAGCTCCATCATCATTTGGTATCATTGCCAATCCCTTTCCCATCTAATTTTTGCCTCCCAATCCTGCCTCTCACTGGATTCTTCCTTGGCACACCCTCTGGGGCCTGCCGAATCACTAGCAAAGCTGCAGAAGTTCTGCCTAACCAGAGAGACCCAGCAACCCATCCCTGTGGGGGGTGTGAAGAATGGCTCCTTCTGGTGCAAGCCCAGAAACACAGACTTTTTCCCAAAAAAAGGTTATTCCTTTTTAATACTTTTCCTCTGTCCTATCTTTCTTTTCCTCTGCATGCTGAAGTAGGTGTGAAAGAAAAACCCAGGTCACTTGGACAGTGGGAGGGAGGGAATGAAGACCCCCGGGTGCATGGCCAAGCTGGTAAACCCTGCTCTTGCCAGGGAGCTGCAACCATGCAAGGGGAGCTTGGCATTCCCAGCGGGGAAGGGGCCATATCTCTAGTCCATGCTCCTTGGCCGTCCCTGTCCAAAGACAAGCAAGGGAAAGTGTTTGCTTTTGCAGGGCTGGAGACTTTCCAAAGACCATGGCCACTGTGGGGACTTTCCCATTTGGAAAAAGGATGGCCTTTGGCAGGAGAGGGAACGTAGCCAGCACTAAGCAGAGAGGGCTTTATCACCTGTCTTCAAGGAAGCTGTTTGATTTTGTTAATCTTTACTCAATGCAGAAGGGTGCAGCAGCAATAAAACCAGCCTACAGCTGCTCCCAAGGGGCTCCAGAGATGGGCACTGGGAGCAGCTATCAGCCATGGGATGGCAGGAGAGCCAGCAGCGACTGGGGAGCACAGAAAGCTTTTTTCTATTGCGGGAAGGTACCATTTGGCCCTGCTGGAATGGCACCTCCAGCGACTGCCAGCACAGACGGGTTGACTCAGCCAATGCACACCAGCAAAGGCTTGTGGTGGTGGCAGGCGGGGGGAGGAAAGGAAAAACTATCAAGTGCAAAATCAGGTATTTTACGTCTCTGCACTGATGGTGGTTGTGTCCCATGGACACTCTGAGGAATCTCTGTACAGTTTCCCATGCAGCAGGAGTTCTGTGGTCCCATTTATTATGTGGCTAATGATTACAGGAAGAGTTTGTATTATTTCAATTATGATGTACAGATAAGTGTAATATATTCCTGATAATAAATCCATGCGCCGGTGCACCTGTGGGCTGACGCATACAGATCAGCACGTCCTGCCGTGTTTTCTGTGCACAGAAACTGGGATGAATGGAAAACAAAGCAAAACCCCATTAGGGGGTTACCCCATTAAGGTCAAGACTGAAGCTAGACAGTCATTAGCTTCCATGGACTCATTTTCTAGGATGCTTCCAATATGACTGGAGCTCCCAGAACAGTGCTTGTGGTCTGCAATGTTTCCAGTAAGGTGTCATGCAATGTGGCAACAGGAACACTTCCACCAGTGGTTCAGGCCTGTCAACACCTGAACTCCCGAGTGTTCCAGTTCACTCAGTTTCAACACCCCATTGCCTGTCCCCTTCCCCCTGCCCTCCTGCTGAGAGCAACAGAGCTGCTTAGGCTTTGCCACAAGGATTAAAAAGAGGGCAGGTCATACCCCACCTCAGGAATGTGCCTGGTAACATCCTCCTGAAAGATTTTTCACCAGGCCCTTGGCTTGCTCAGCACAGATGAAGCCGTGGCAAGGACACAAGCTTTGTGTTTTCATTGAACAGAAGCTGGTAACTAGGTAGGGAAAAACATCCTTATATTTTCAGTACAGTAGGAAACTTCGATCCTGTTTGAGTTTTCATCTTGTTGCCCTCCCACCACATTTTCAGTGCCTTTTGGGAGGCTGTGGAGTGTGTTAACCTTGGCTGTGTTTAAACAAAATAGACTTCAACTTAGTGGCTTTTAATTTCTGTATTCATCTCACCCTGCTTGAGTAGGACTTTGTATATGCACGAGGAGCAAAGGCTTGGTGAACGGAGCAGACCCCCAACCCCCCAACTTCATTTTGTGGGGGAAGCTGCACTCAAAACACACCCTGAAGTGCACCTGGGAGGCAATGAACACAGTGCCTTACCTTCCTCTAATTCCAACCCTGTCAAGAAAAGCCTCACAGTGTACTAGAAACAAGCCAAGATTAAAACCCTTCAGTGGGCAGAAAGGCTGTAAAGTCTCTTGGAAACATGTGAGAAATGGTCCACAGTCTGGCCATGTAGTCCAGGAGATGGTCGGATGCCCCTTTCTGCTGCATCAGATGCCATGGGCAAGTCAGGCAAGGGTCTGTTCAGTTTTCCAAGTCAATGACAGGTACAAGAGCCCATCGCTTCATCAGCAAGAGCCATGCTGACAAAGACTGTCCAGTCTTCCGAGGCAGTAGTATGAAGGACACCTAGGAAAGCATCCACTCACATCAGGAAAGGGGATTTCTGCATCTGTATCTATCTGGGATGCTCCAACCCCAGAAGTGTTTGAGGTCAGGCTCACAGGGTTTTGAGCAACCTGACCTAGTGAAAGACATCCCTGCTGATGTCGGGTAAGCTGGTCCAGATGATCTTCAAAGGCCCCTTCCAACCCAAACCCTTCCACAATTCTACAATTTGTTTTTCAGTACAAGCTGAAGCATGAATTTAAATCAGTGGCATTACTTGGGCATGGCTCATCTTCATGATGCTTTAATAAGCCTTTTTAGGGTAGTGGATTAATTTGGCAAGGAAAAGCTATTAGAGAGAATTAAAACAAAAAATCATCTTACAGCCAAAATCAAGGCATTGCCAACCAAACACAGACCCTGGTCTCAACTCCAAATTTCCTGCCTTTCAGTACAGGTAGGCTCTGGAGAGGATCTCCAGCCCCAAAGGGAAAGCTCCCCATAGCACATCAGACCCTAGAGCTTAGCGGTGTTTTCTGGGCTGCATGCTCTGCTGGGACTGAGAAGCCCCTGCACACCCCCACATTCTCCCCTGGGCCGGGGCAGACAACACCAGGCACTGCTCATGTATGAACTTCAAGCCTCTGAGGATCCTCTTGTGCTACCCTTCCCAGAGCAGGAATGCGCTCCACCTGCCAATGCCAAACCGAAGTATCACAGCCAAATCCTTCGCTAATGCCATGCAGCCAGCACACAAAACTGATGTGGGGGGAGGAAAATAGGGCTCCACTTGCTGTCCGAGCTGGCTCAGTTCTGCTGGCCACCCCACCACCACAGCCACACCGCTGGTGATTTCCAAGGCAGAGAGGCAGGATGGCTCTTTGGAGAAAGCCATTGTTTTCAAGCCTCTGCAGTACTGGCACCACATGGTTTCCTGACTAAAGCTGGCAATTCCTCTGTGGAGTGTACAGTTGGGAGAAACACCTGCTGGCATTACCTGTGTGCTGGCAAGCCATCACTCATCTGACAATCAGCGACCACAAACCTTCCCAACATTTCACAGAGATGATGTGCTTTAAAGCACGTGAGCACGTAGCTAAAAGACCCAGTTAAATAAACCAAAAAATATGAGACCTGATACTTTTAAGAATGCAAATCTTGCAGGTGCTTTCTTAACCTGGTGAAATCTAATGTTTGATGAGAACCATTTTTTTTTTTTTGTGGGTACAGAGGGTACAGCTCACATAGGATGACGAATGGATCTGGTCTAAGCCTGACAATAGCACTGCAAAATCTGCTCCACGTATAATCAAGTAGAATGTTTGTGGGGAGGTAATTCCCATGGCTACTGAAAGAAGGACATTTGTGAGGCCTGGTTTCATAGCAGCACTTGCACACAGAAGCAGTTCTCTTTCTACACACTGGGGAAGAAAAACAAAACAGGAAAGGGAGAGAGGGAAGTGCCCCAGATGAGTTGCCAGTGCTTCTGGGAGTATGCCAGAGTTGTTTCTTTGCATCTTGTGGTCCCTTTTAATTGTGCTGCTAAACAAACTGCAAGCTGCAGTAACAGAGCTGGGGAGACCTGCATTCCGCTTCCTTATTCCTGCATTACTGATTACAGGTGTAATCTGGTTCAGGATCCCCACCACACAGTTTCTTTCGCTGCAGCCATTCTTCAGTTGCCCATAAGCCAAACACAGTCATTTACAGCTGTCTGAGCCAGTGTCTGTGTTTCTCTCGACCTCTGCTGAGGCTGTGTAGCTGGCTTCCACACTGTGCCATATTCCATAGGTAAAGTAGATGATAAAGCCTGTGGAAGCCAAGGGAGAGGGCACCGTTAGCTCTGTCAGGAAACAGAAACCCCTACTCGCACCCACTACATAATTTACACCAGTGTAAGTCCAGCCATCCTCATGGTTAGCTTCTAGCAGACAGCCAATACCTTCCTTAGGGGAAAAAAGCCATTAACACAGGCACCAGCCTTTAAAAGTCCATCTATCCCAGCCCCAACTGGGATCCTGATTTGAGCATTTCAGGAAATTCAGCCTTATCTACATGGCTGCTGGGAGCATCCTGGGATGCTGCTCAGCTTCTTCAGCTCCAGAAGCACAAGCCCCACCACCTGGACAGCAGCTCAAGGCCAGCCAACAAGAAATGTTCTATGGTTTCTTGCTGGCAACAAGACCCATAAGATGGTTCATGGGTTGTTTTGTCCACACAAAGGCTTCAAGACCCTTGACTCTGAAACAAAGCTTGTTACACGCTGCCTAAATGGCTTCAGTCAAGTCACTAGGGTTGCTCAAGGATGATCAGAGTGCAGAATCCCTCCCTGGAATGCTACAATAAATTTATGGTTAACAGAATCTAGTAACTTTGAACATAGCCTTTTTCACTTAAACTTACCTAGGAGCATCCAGATTGCAAACCGGATCCATGTGCCTGCGTCTAGTTGCATCATGAGGTAAACATTCACAAAAATACTCCCAACAGGAAGGAAGGGCAAAAAAGGTACCTGAAAGAGAACAAGAGATATGTTACATCCACAAGCATCATTAATGAGCAGGAAAGAATAGCACATCCCTTGTAAATGGGAAGTGATGGCTGTTACCAACTCTTCAGCTGCCAGATCTGAGAAAAGGCAAGGTTAAACCCAAAAGAAGGACATCAGTCCACCACAGGAGGGGGATGTGAACGATGCTGTTCACTGTTTTGTGGTCTAGAAGGAGACAAGAGGCAAATTTTAGTGGCAATACTAAATATGTGTGGGCCAAAGGATAGAAGAGTAAAAACCAAGGACTGTATCATGACAGGCACCTATTGAAGACCATGAGATGAAGGTAAGGGGAATGTCAGAGGAGGGACCTGAGGAACTTCATCCAGCAGGTACTAAGGCGTTGAAGCAATAGAGAGCAAATTATCCTGAAGCAAAGAAAACCTGTAAATACTGCAAGAGATGACTACAGCTGTACCAAGAATGCCTTAGTGGTCTGAAAACCAACGAAGAATGAGACGGTAAAGCCAAAATGCAAAAAGAATAATATAAAAAACAGCACTGGTATGCAAAGATAAAAATCAAACAAGGCAAATTATAAAAATAGAAAGGTCTCTGAATATGGTAGAACTAAGTGGTAAGTGAACTTCACTCCTAAGGGAAAATGAGATTTACAAAAACAAACAGGCTGAAATGTAGGTCTTTCTTGATTTAAGCTTTGCCAAAAAAAATTTATGCTAAGTAGCTGCTCACATCATTAGAAAAAGGGGATACACACACGAATGAGAAAAAAAAAGAAGAATATTTTCCTAAATTTGGCTTTGTCAAGTCAGTAGAGACAAATACAATTTCCCTAGGTGGGTGAGTTATGTGTCCAGAGATTGCAGAAGTGATCTCTGAACTATTAAATAAGCAACTCTGAGAGCTCTTGGTGGATGGGTAAGGTCTCTAAAGACTGGAGTAAGGAGAAAAATTACCTATTAAAAATACAGAAAAACAACAGGGAAACAAACAGGTCAGCCTTGAATTTCCAGAGTGATTTTAGAGAAGAATCACAGTCAGGCTGTAAATGTCTAAAAAACAAGGAGATAAGGAACAAGGTTGTCAAGCACTGGAACAGGCTACCTGTGGTGTAGTCATTGTTCCTGGAGGTGTTTAAAACACATGTGGATGTGGCACTGAGGGACATGGTTTAGTGGAGGACCTGGCAGACCTGGGCTAATGGCTGGACTTGATCTTAAAGATCTTTTCCAACCTAAATGATTCTATGATTTTGTGATTACAGATTTAGCTGTGACAGGTGTAATTTTCTTTTTTCTCAGACAAGGTAGTGGCTGAGGGGGAAAAAGGAGGTAAAATATCCTAAGTAAAAGGTGAACAGACCTCCTCAGAAGCAGGTTCAAAAAATACTGTCTAGATGAGAGTTCCAAAGTTTTCTGCTCCTAGGCATTTCTGTTTCCACCTTTGGGACAATAGCCCCAAAATGAGCTGCAAACACTACCTTGCAAAACTCTGGTTGTATTAAGTTATTAAAATCTGTGAATTTACTGAAAAACTTTAATTGGAGAGCAGTTGAAATGAAAGTAGTTTAGAGGATGGAATTATAATTCAAAATTAATTTAATAAATTAGGGAACTACCTGAAATCAATATGATAAAGCATGACTTGTAGGATTATGCTGGGGGGAAAAACCCATCCCAGTGTTTGTTTAATACAGAAAGGATGGTGTGCATGGAGAGGGCAGGAAAACACAGTTCCTCATACTTAAGGCTGTTTAAGAGAGCTTCCATGGGGACTAAGGGGGACATGAAAATGCACTTTCCTAGAGCCTTGGATTTTCACACACAAGTTTACTTCTTGGGTTCTTTCTCCTTCTGTGTCCATGATCTGATGTGGACCTTCACAACCATCCCCTTTCCTCCAGTCTCTGTCTTTTCCCTATCTTATAACCATCTGCTTTCAAAAGCAGGGTCCTGCCCTTCCCTTCCAGCCACACCTCTGCAGCAGGTTCTACCCTTCCAGTTTCTCCTGGATAGAAAAGTTCACATCATGCCAATATTCTGTGCATGTCCATTTGGCCAGTGCCCCGCTTCTAATACAGGCCAACAAGCACTTCCTCCTCCAACCACCTCCCAGACACCTCTTTTCTAGCTACATGTCCCAGGACATTCACCTTAAAGGAGAGTTTGGTTTTGCTTTCAGGCTGTTTCCGTATAATGAAGATGACAGTGACAACAAGGATGGCGGCAATAATCTGTACAGTGTTTATCAGAATGTTTGGCTCAAGGGAAGTCAGGATACAGATACCCACAATAAGGAAACCTGTGAACAGACACCAAAGGTTACTGATTTTTCTTTTTCTTTTTTTTTTTTAAGATACAGGGAAAACCCCAGAACAATTCACAAGCAGGCAAAGCAGAATCTGAAAGCTCAGCAAACAAAACAGCAACTCACAAAAACCCTAACCATAACAGATATTCCCACTATACACCCCCACACACCCCCATCTGTGGCTTTCAAGTCAGAAATTTCATCTGTAGATCTTCAGTTATTTTGGCCATTACAAGAGCTCATCAAAAACACATTGAGGAGGTGAGTTTTCCCACCATGGTGAGTACAAAGCCCTACCAGTGGACTCACTGCCCGAGGGACAAGCTGCCCAGCACTTACCAATGATGAAGGTTGAGACGTTCACCACCGACCCAGAGAATCTGGATGGATCTGAATCTGTGGAACACAGTATGGCTTTGAGGGAAAACTTCTCCTCTTCCTCTGGCAGAAACCCAGCCTGTGACTCACTAGTGCTCACAGACTCGTTGTTATCTGTCTCCTCTGTTGACCTAGCCATCTGGTATGCCAAATTAGGCTGCTCTGGCTGGTACCTAGGAAAAGGAAATGAGGGTACCATTCATTTAAAAGCCACACAGATAGTCATGGCTGCATGCCAGATCACTGTAGCACCAGAAGAGGCCCACATCACATCTATACCCTTCTGCTTCAAGTGGAAATTTGAGGAATGATGTCATCATGATGTAAGCAAATATGGTCAGCTCTTATAATCTAAAGCTTGGTTGTAACATAAGTGTTTTAAAGTGGACAGTGCTCCCTTTCATGAACACTGTCATGCATGTCACCAAGATATGACTATGTGACAGGAGAAGGAAACAGCAGAGGGACAGACAGACGGTCATAACCAAACCATTGTGTCATCTGTGGCAGTTCAACTCTTGCATTTTGGCACAGAGGTGGCTGAGCTAACAGCTCTGCAGCTATTGCACCCTGCAACGACATTCCTGGTGCTCCATACTCCATCCCAAGCTCTTCTGCTAGCTTGTCTGCTGCCACATAGGGAAGGAAGAGCTGAAGCAAGAACAGTTGTTGCATGTGTGGACAGCACACTCAACAGGGCTGTGACACACAGCCATGTGGATCCATAAATAAAAAACACTCTTCCAGCCTCAGCTCTCTGTTACAAAAGGTCTTGTCAGTGACTCAGCCACAAGTCTGACTAAAGCACTGGGCCACTTTCGAAAGCCACCTTAAAACTGTGTCTGTGGGGATGTGTTCACAATGAGGCATTTGTTGAACACTGAGAATTGTGAAATGCAGTGAAATCCTTGGGCCCAGCCACAGCAAGAAAGTAGTGGCAGGATCTTACAGCTTTGGAAACAATTTAGCTGCTACATCATCAAGCAGTCAAGGGGCAGACAAATCAGCTGCCCAGGCCACTACAGGAGAGGCTGTCAGCTCTGCCAGCCCATGATGTCATGCAATAGGTACAGCAGCTTGCAAAAACAAAATAAAACGCCATTTCTAGCTCTGAGGAAAAGAATAGGCTGGGAAATCAGGAAAATTAAGAAGGACAAGGCAAATAAGCAAGCATTTTCAAGGGGCAGGGAGAAGAGCACAAACACAAAGCAATGGTGCTACAGAACAGCACTGGTCCTTCACCTGCTGCAAGACTGTTCTTAGTTCAGTGCAATTGCTGTGAGCTTGTAGAAAGCCTCCATCTGATTCTGAATAAGTCACTGAACACACAAAGGTATTTTTCAGCAACATGACCTTCAGAGCATAGTTTTCATTAATCGAGTGCTGTTGCCTGTAAGGTGACAAGCACTGAAGACCTGAGATTTTCAGTTTGGGTTTGAGAAGCTGTGGGAGCTCAGCACTTCTAAAAGACACACTAAGGCACTGATCCTGTAAACACATGCTCAGTTCCTTTCATGCTGCTAGACTTTATCTCAAACACTCTTTCAAAACAAGGACACCCTGAAATTGTATCCCCACTGGGGACAAAAGTGGTGACAAGGCAGGCATCCAGGATCACACATCTCTCCTCCCTACCCCTTGGCATATCTCCTGGGGCATTTGGAGTCGACCACAGCAGGACTGGTATGGAACAAGGGTTAACCAAGTTCAGAGGACCCCCCTGTAGATCCAACTAACACAATCCCCCATGAGCTTAAAGAAACAAGCTCTTCACATGCCTGTAGCTGGAGATGTGCCCACAGAAACTGTGAGGGCATCTGAGTGCTGTGTGAAATTCTGTCTGTGTGACAGAAGAGACAAAGTTTCTATATTCTTACCTCAGTACCAACACACAGGCTGCTACCAAGGAGTAAGCCAGGAGGGTCCCGATGGACATGAGGTCCACAAGATCTTTCAAGTCAAAGAGAAAGGCCATAACAGCTGTAGGAGGAGAGGAAGGTGAGAGAGAAGAAATATCAGCAACATGGCAGAACATGCACATCTCAGGAGCGTTAATAATGATGCAGCACACATGTGACTCTTGCTCAGACAGTTGGCAGGGGAGCTCAAGACGTCCCAAGACAAGGAGAGGCAGGCCTTGGTGCATGAATACCCTAAGCCCCCACAGGCTGTCCCAGCCTCCCTAGCTGAAACAATAGGAAATGTTTACCACAGTAAATTCCAGCCTGTTTGTCTCCCACAGATATGTTCACCCAGCTACCAACAATAAGGAAGGGTTTAAGCCACAACCTCATTGTTAGTCCCCCAGTGGAGCTGCAGCACTCCCGAAGTCACAATTATCTCCTGGAAGTAGCTAGAGGGAACAGAGGATGGGCAGCACCTTGCCCTGGCGTCTCTTTTCTACTTTATGTTGGTGTTTTCCCTACCCCACCATGGTCTGGACCCAAGAATACCTGAAGAGGAAGGTGTGGGAGGAAGAAGCTGTGAGCAGGCTCTGCAAGTCCCAGCGGCAGGAGCTGAGCCCTTACCAGGAGCTCAGAGCCCAGGGCAGCAGTCCGGCAGCAGCTCCCCACCAAAGGTGGCACATTCCTGTACCCATGGCTCATCCTGCACTTGCAGCAGAAGGGAAAGAGGAAGCAGCAAGGCTCTCCTCTTTGCCAGGCATCGTGAGGAAGGGGGTGGCTGCAAGAACAGGATAAGCTGCTCATCCTTGCTGTCTGGGAGCTTTAATTCCCATATTTCTGGGGGGCCAGGAGAAGGAACGGGAGAACAGGATGGCTGCCAGCTGTGACTAACTGATTAAGAAATGCCAGTGCCACAGGGGCCATCTGCCTGTTGCCGGCTGCTCTGGCATCTTCTGCAGAGCTGCTACCTACAGGTGGTGCAGTGTCTCCAGCCAGGCCAGTGCAAGAGCCACAAGGATGCTGGGGCACCACTGGCTGCCACCTTGCAGGGAGTTAATTACTTTTAAGGCTGGCTGAGCAGATAAAGGCAGTTCCTGGCATGAGACAGGATGGCAGCAATGAGCTCCAAGAAAGAGAGACAGGCACACAGCGAGCTACTCATGCTCACCCAGACTCTCCAGGGCATGCCCTGAAAATCCAGGACACTCTCTGGGATGTTGTGTTCTGCAATATATCCAATTAGTAAGTGGGCTAGAGTCAGGCAGACTTATCTGCCCTGAAGATGAGCTTATACCTCCGTGCAAGTCTTTGGATCCTACCTGCAGTAGCTCCTGATGTCACTGTTGCAATTATGGGAGTTTTTCTCTTCTCGTTGACATTAGCCAAAAATTTAAAGAGAAGTCCATCTTCTGCCATAGCATAAATTATTCGAGGCATTGGAAACATGGAGCCAAGGAGACTACGAACACAGGAAGGAGAAATAATCTACTTATATCACCTCATGCTGAGCACAGGAACACAAATGAAAGCAAGTTTATGGCAGTGTGACTATAGAACAGGTGGCTTTCGTTCACTTCAGCTTCTCCTTCAAGGGCTCCCTCTGAACACCCACATTACTGATAGCTGGTAACTGCGGTGCAGCTCTGCGATTTTGGATAGCTTTACTTTGCCATGGGGCACAAAACCAGTCTGACTTTCAGACAGCCAAAGAGCTGTAACTTCTACGAGCCTCTGCGAGTTGCTCACCTAATTGAGTATGTTCAAGTTGATCCGAAACAGGCCTCCTGCATATTCTGCCTCCAGGCTGCCCTGCCTCATCCAGATGGCTGTCCCGCAGGTAACCTGCAGACAGATGGCCCTGGATATGGTGAGCCCCACATGCTCCTGAAGATGCACCCTGCACTACCTGACACAAGTCTGCTCTCCACCTAGCAGGCCAGGATGTCTTGCGCTCAAACCATGCTTGCATTGGATGGCTGCCTCCGTGACTTAGTCACTCAATCCAGATTCACATTCCTGAGATGCACTTGCTGGGTCTTCTGCTAAGATGGGAGTTTCTGAAGTGATACTGGTCACCTGCTTCTCTGGTATCTATCACAGGGTGAAATCCTGGTCCTTTTCAAGTCAGTAGCTCTGAATTTCACGCCTGATCTTTGTTCCATTTTTTAAAGAAGGCAGAGATGTGTTTGCCTTGGGAGATGCAAAAATGAAGAGCAGTGTCTTACCTCGTAGAAAGTGCACACAAGGAACCGACAGCCACTGCATAATTGGCTCCATCCCAACCTACATATTTAAAGGCATTGGGTAAAGGGCTATTGGTATCCAACTGGTAGTAAGGCATCATGAGCGTCAGGGCTGCCGACACACCAAAATAAGCCACAAAGCAGATGAGCAGAGATGCCACAATGCCAATAGGAATGGCCTTCTGGGGGTTTTTTACCTCCTCGCCTAGAAGAAAAGAATTTAAGTATCAGCTAAATGACAAGCAAGAACTTTATCCCAACCTAGGGCAGGTGTGCTGGCTGGGGCTTTCAAGGGTTTTGTCGGCACAGAGGTGCTCTTTGACCATAGCGCTGCCGATGGCCTGCTCCATCCACTTGGAATACCACAGCCTGTTTGCTCCCATTTCTCTGCTGCTCCTGTCACTCCTTCTGACACACATTCATGGGAGCCTTGTAAACCCAGGCACAAAAACAATCTGGATTAAAAACAGTCCTTTCCCCAAAACAGATCATCCTTCTATACTCCTTCTATCCTACTGATGGGGCAGACCCAAGAAGAGTTCAATGATCACAGATGACTCAACAAGAAATTACTGTGCAGTTGTAGGGAAAATCCTTGGATGTCCATTTTAGTAGCATCTCCACCAGAACTAATACACCATGATCATGGCACCATAGGTGCCCAGTTCCAGAGAATGGTAGTGTCTGAAAGTCATACGGATCTTTGAAAATGCATCTTAAAAAAAGGACCCCCTCTAGTTTTTATGGAAAATTTTCGACAACCAAGTAGAAAAAGAAGTGTAAATACCCAAAATTCCTCAAAATTCAGGCACTAATCAATTACAAAATAGATTTTCACCTTCCTAGTCCTACAAAACTGCTCTGAAAGAAAGAACTTCTGAAGTACAAAATTTCAGCAGGATGAACTGATAAACACAGATCCATACACCTACAAGTCAAAAGCAGATGAATGTGTTTCTCCTACAAAGAGAGGCTCCAGGACTGGCTGGAGTAATGGAGCTACCACCTCTCAAACTCCTTCCTTGGAACAAGATGTAGTAATACTTTATCTGTCTGTGATGATTTCCTTCTCCCTCTGCTCCAACCGTTCTTGCCAAATGTAAAATTAAGGATACTCCTTTCTTCAGAGAATTAAGATTCTTCTTAGCCACAAGAAATATGACTATGCTGATGGCTTCTCTATCAAAATGAGACATCTTAACCTTTAGAGGTAAAAACTCCTCCTGATTCTGAGGCACAGCTCTAGGGTGCAGATTACTCCCCAGAGGCTTCCTCTTTCTCTGGATCTTTAAAATACTCCAAGCCATCAGACCTTCTTCAGCTGAAGACACTGAAGAACTCTGTTCCAGAATAACCTGTTGGTTCAAGTATCACCTGGAGTTAGAGGCTCAAATTCATACCAGGCATTTGACCTGGGCCTTCCCTGTTTGCCTAGCTGGTAAACCTGGACATGTTTTCTGTGAAGTCTGACCTGGTTAGTGTCATCACTGACCATCTACAAGCTTGGGCCCTGCAGCAAAGAAGAAGAGAGGAAGCTCATGGGTTATATGGTCAATCTGCATGCCACAGCAGCTAGGAGTCAGCACTCCAGCACTCAGGAACTTGAACCAATTCAGCACTTTCACTGTTAGGAACAGCTGAGCCAAAGGCCTGTTTTGAGCTGAGGTTCAGAGGTTCAGACAAATGCGGTGTCCTGAATTCCCTATCATCTGTGCTCTGCAACATTACTGAAAGTCAATCTACAGGCAGCCAGGCTCATAACCAGAACAAAGACATCTTCTCTCTTACCTGTAGTAGCAATACAGTCAAATCCCACAAAAGCATAAAAACAGGTGGCTGCCCCTGAGAGGACTCCTTTCCATCCATAGGGCATAAACCCTCCAACACCGTAGAGCTTTTCTTCCTGTGTTTGACTGAAAGGCATGGCACTGGGTTAGAAGTGATCCTGCCTAGCTGGGAGTCACAAAGCTATTCACATAGCTCACAACAAAATCCAAACCCAAAGTCTGAAGAAGCAGGCTCTCCTTTTCATATAATAGCATACAAATACCTGGCAAAATGCTAAGCCCTACCCACTGCTGAGCTTTGGACTGGCCTGTAGCAGCCTGGGGAATGCACGGAAGAAAAATGGTTCATGGTTTGTTCCCACCACCTGTTTTGTGGGGTGGATAAAAATGTCTTGGCTAAGACAAGGAGAAAATAGCAAGAATATGAAAAATCCTCTCCTAACATTACTGCATGTGTGTAGATACACATATTCATTTAAACAGAAGCTTCTGGAAAAGATGGAAGACTGAGAAACATGTAAACCATCCACTTTTACTATTTCAGATGGACTCAGACAAACTGTGAGTAGACATTAGAGAGGAACGCAGGGTGCCATGACTATTTAAAATCCACCCCATCTTCCATTCTCAATTTCCAAATTCCTTGTGCCAAGCTCATACTCAAACCATGCTTGCAACTGTGAGAGAGAAGTGGAGTCTGGATCCCTGACACACCAAATGTTTTGCTGAGCCTTATCCAAAGTTCACGTAAGTCAAAAGACAAACATAGGCTGATCCCAGTGCACTCTAGATTGGGACCCCAGATCCACATGCCTTGTGTTGAGTGACATGCAACAAGCATACCCTTCAGTTCAAGTGACTTAGGTCACTTTTTCAGTGAAAAGCCTTTGTAAAGATGAATTAAGGCAGTTAAACTAAAGTAAATCCCAAATCTGCAAGTCTTCACACATATAAGCATCTGAACACTCTCACAGAAGCTCTGCTGAGACTTAGATGAAAGCTGGTCTACAGAAATAGCACAACTCAAATGTGGATTACTCTGGAAATAATGATAAAATAAACCCCAGACAGATTTTACAAAAATAGGAAGTCCTACAGGTCAAAGAGCTGCAGCTATACTTTGAAACTCTTACACTAATTGCTCCTTGCACGGGAATAGCAGCAAGGAAGGAGAGGGGACCTGTCCTATAGAAGCAAATTGTTTGCAGCAGGTTGAACTTTGAAAAGAGGCTCAGGAAGCAGCTTTTACACAAGATAAATCTGACCCACACAATATTTATGAATCTCACCAGATTTTGTCCAACTGTGCTTCCTTGCAGGCCAGCATTAAGGGTTTAGGTAACAAGCCAGGACTGAGCTGATATATGTGGAGATATTTAAAAGCCCTTATTCTGTGTTGTACAGTCTCAAACAAAAATTAATAGCTTTGTCCTACTGGTAGGCCTTAATTTTGATCTTGTATAGATGACAGAGTTTTGGCCAAGCACCAAAATGTCATTAAGAACAGATTTATGATATGCTTGCTGCAATGCATTAAAATAATCTGCAACTAGCCTTCATTATATTGAGGTATTTGGGACAAGGTCTCTAAAAGGACTAACAATGCTCCAAGGATATTGCCCAAGTATCCAAGGAAACTACACATCTATGCTTGGACATGGCTTCATACAGGCATCAGAGCCAGCCTGGAGTAGCCTTGAGTAGGAAACTGTCTAAAGAGCTCTTTTCTCTCAACTTTGGATTCTATATTGGTCACAAGGCCAGAAATGGTCAGTCCTGCAGCAGGGCCTACAATGACACAGGCTGCTCCTACCACTTTCAGCCATCAGCACAGCCTGCTTGCAGGAAACATGCACCAAAGACAGCTCCGCCTCCAAGGCACCTGGCAAAGCAGGCAGCCATCCCATTCACTGGTTTTCTAACTCACTTCACAATCTCCCATTTAAACTTGCTGTTGATAATGCACCCAGCTTTTGAGATGAAAAGAAAACATCCAACCTACTTGTCTTTGGAAATGCTGTGGCTGGTGTTGTAAATGTCCTGTTCAGTCAGATTCCAGTTTTTAACAGATCCTTTCACAAAGCCGGAGATCACGACAAATCCAAGGACAAGGACGTTGATGCAGGTGAAGACTTTGTTCACCAGGGCAGATTCTTTCACGCCAAAAGCTAAAAGCCCTGGAGAGAAAATGGCATGGGTCAGGTATTTCACCACCCGCAGCAGGCACTGGGGACTCACAGATGTAGTTCAACTCTGTTCATGCTGTGCTCTGCCCAAGTTATCACACCTTGCTTCTTCACAAAGCCAAGTAGCTCAGGATTAACTTGCCCAGAAGCTGGATGAAGACTCCAGCTCAGACATTACTGCTGAGGAATGTGACACACTTTCCCTCCCAGCACGCCCACGTGGACCATGTCCCTGGCAAAGTGCTTTGCTAACACACCTAAACTACTCCCACAGCCTCAAACTCCATACAGAGACCTGGAGAAAGCACAACAGGTGGTTTCTTATGAAGGGACATTGTCTTAGAGGTCTTGGCCAAATGCACAAGTTATGAACAACACTCAACTTTCCTCAGAAACAGGTCGAAATATGAGCAGGGACCAAATCCAGAAGGGTTCTACTTCTAATAACTATTTCTAGTGCTGAAGACAAAGAAGAACGTGGCATCTTGGGAATCCTGCTCCCACTTAAATCAGCAAGAGCTTTACCAGTGAGCTCAGTGAGAGCAGGACTTCAGATTGGTTTTAAGATCATTTATCTGAAGAAGAGCATGGCTACAGGCCTTGGCAAACAGAATTTCACTGAGGAACAGCTTGGCTTCTCAAGTCGACAAGCTCTCTGAACTTCCCCTTCAGATTATTTTTAAGAACTGAAACCTTTAACTCAAATCTACAGCTGAGGGAGAAGTAAAAAAACTTCACACAGGCCTGAGGGAGAAGAGAAGCACAACACAGTGTTCTTTTACTGCTACTGCCAAGGGACTTGAAGGAGAGAGGAGCATCCTGTGTACTCACCTCTCCTTCTTTTAAAACAGGAAATAAGATGAGACAGCCATATCAGAGGAGTGTGTGATAAGACTGCATACCAGCCCATGAAAACTTGTAAGGTACCTTTTAGAAATCTGAAGCTCAGGACAGTGCAAAAAATAAACTTGTGGTTACTATATTTGGGAGTAAAGCTGCTCATTCAGCAGCTTTTTTTTTTGTTTAGAAAATAATGGTTTGCCTTTTTTATTAAAATCCATGGAATTTGCTTCACACCGGAGCATAAAGCCACCTTATTAGAAAGTAACCTTTATAATTTTACACCTCAGCAGTGCTAAAGTAAGGAGTTCGAAATTTTGTACATTTTATCTGGAGTGAAAGACCAGATTCTGATTTGAAACGAGAGCAATTCCTATTACATACAAATGAACAGAGAGGAAAATCTTCTCTGCCTTCCAGATGTAATCCTGAAAACAGAGGGCAGCTGTTGGCTTAGCAGCCCTCAATGCAGTCCTAGATCCAAAGGCAAACCCAAATGCCAAAGTAACCCTCACTTATGAGGCCTGTCCCCATGAGCATAGCTCACACTGTGGGAAGGCCATTCTGAACACAGTGGGAAATGTCAGGACAACCTTGCCAGTGTGACACTGCAGCTTCTGCATGCTAGAAACCACAGAGGAGTATAGAAGCATATTTTTTTTAATTTGCCTAAACTTGGTAATACTTTGCAAGATCCAGTTGGAATAGAGGTAAGCATTCAGAAGAATTTTGATCTTGCAAGTTGACAAAAATTTTCCAATTTATGATTAAAGCCTTGGCACGTTTTTAGAAAAATAAAAAAAGGAGGCACTGATTGTTTATGACATTTATTTGTCTGGAATCTTGTATTCACTTCTGCAAACTGAAGCCCACATATATATTTTTAAAAAAACCCCAAAACAGTAGTACATGAGACTGTAAGTCCTTTCTTTTTTTTCCTCACTCTCTTGGCTCAAAGCATCAAAAATTGGCAGATTATCAAAGGGGGAATAAGGTTGATAGACCAACTGGAAGAAATTCTTGTGTAATAGGATTTGTGGAGGGAAGGATTAAACTTCCACACCTGACTGAGGATAACAAGTCATCTTTTCTTTTCCTCCTTATATAAAATTTGATTGAAGGTTTTAAAAGTGGCTCAAAAAATATCAAGAATGCTCCCCCCTAATTAAAAACCTTGTAAACAGGCTATGCCCTGTGCTAACTCCACAGCAACTATATAGGTCAATCCAACACTTGTAGCAAAGAAAGAGTCTTTAGTATGTTGTCCAAAATAAACCAGGACTTCATGCTCATTCCAAAAGCAAACAGTGACATTACAGAAGAAGGAGATGCAAGACCCACAAATCCCTCCAGTGCTTTACCCGTTAGGATGACAATTATCACCACAGCAAAGATGTCTGGGTACTTTGCTAGTACGCCGGGAGCATCCATCGTCATGTATTTTTCACAAAATTTTTCCAGGTGCTGCCCTATGATTTCATCAAACGTCGCACTCCAGGCTCTGGCCACACTCGAGGTTCCTGACAGAGGATAAAAGAGCAAAGATCACCCTTTGTGGCTTGCACATGTTCCAAACCAAGGGGAAACCTTGTAAGGTTTTTCAATGTGGAGGGCCTTGAAGCAACCTTGCATGTGCTCCCAGGTGCTGGGAGCAGCCTTTCCCCTCCATAACCAGCCTACAGACTGTGTTCATGCTTAGCATCTGCTCTGATGGTGACACACACAAGTGGCGGGCCTCAGACTTATGCTGAGCTGACAAGACGAGAAAAATCCTTTTAGTCTAGCTTCTTTGCAAACCTCACCTCTGCCTTAGATACTGCCCAGACTGACCTTTTCCTTACACTCTTAACAGCCTGACCTTCCCCCAAACCTGGTAACTTCTGTTACCAGAGATGTAATGGTGGCAGAAGACCCTGGCAGCCCCAGTTAGGTGGCTGCAGCCCACACAGAGAGACATTACAGCATCCAGCTGCCCTCCAGCAGTGCAATGCTGGAGCACCAGAGTCTGCACCACACCACTTGCCCAGCTCTGTGCTCTGGCAACACTCAGGTCTGCTTTGACCTCCAGTGCTATACCATCCAAGCAGGAAAAAGACCCTGATAACAATTTACATGTTATGTGAGCATAAGTCAGCCTATTGTAGGATGCTGGTGATGACCACAGCAAGTGGCACAATTCCTGCCTCCAGCAAGCGCTCAGGCTTTGCCCTCTGCAGCCACTGTTTGCTGTGGTTTGAGTGCATCCAACTACGTGCAGCTTGCCGGGGTGAGGACTGAACCTGGGGTCTGAGGACAAGCAAGCTGGGGACAGTGTCAGGGCCATAAAAGTCATTTCAGGAACTGAAATAGTAACAACGAAGAGCTACTACCAGACAGTGACAGCATTTTGTAAAATAAGTAGGTTTGGGTAAAAGCCACTTCCTCACTCTCCTGTGTTAAAGTGGCTACTGTTACACTCCCAATGTCTTATACAGCACATATACTATATATAACAGTACCTAATTGCATGTTATAATTACTACCGTACATGATTACCTAGTTAAAAAAAGGGCCTGGCTTGGTTTTGGCTTGCGGAGCAGTTCCTCAGAGGATGCCATCAGGGGCCCCTTTCCACCCAGAACAGTGTGTCCTGCCACACTCACCTGTGAGTGGGTGTTCAGGTCCCAACTCCAGCACCTGCAATCCTGTCAAACCATGTCTGTGCTTACCTACAGCCACATCCTCTGCAGCAGCAGTGGGGCAGCACCTGTAGCACAGCTGGGAACACTCACCTGCCCAATCCAGCTTTGCAACAGCATAAAAATTAAGCTGCAGAACAGACCTGTTGGGAGACTCTTCTGTTCACCAAGACAGAAAAGTGCACAGTGTGAACAGCTTTGAAGAGTTTGGACATCACTGCCATCAATTTAATCTTGAGAAACTGCAAAAGTTATTGTACATCACGTTACAGTTTTTCAGCGTAGCTTTGGCACGATTTGAGAAAAAAAACTATTTTAGTGTTACTTTTTGTCCTAGCTCTAATATTTCACGTTCTAGGACGGGAACACCCAGCTCCTGCATGTGTTATATTAGATGCCAGCTGCTTGGATGCCAGTTCCACATAACTATCAGCCATTTATCCGGAACTGTCTGTAGCCAGCAGGCTTGCGAGAGCAGGGGGAATCTGACATTCTTTCAACAACGCCGACACCTGGATAATATCTCGCTGTTATTAGAGAGCACAGTGTAAAGACATTCAGCTTGTACCCAGGAGGATTTACTAGTTCTGGGTTGGCATAGCCTCACCAGATTGGATTTGCAGGCTCCTGCCTACTGCATACAACTCCCAGAAAAATGGCAGAGCTCAGGCACTGGGCTTGCTGCAGGAACAGGCACAGGCAAGGGGGTCACCAAGTGCCAGGAAACCCCAGCAGCTGCCACTCACCAGAGATGCTGTTACTCATCATACTACCAGCTCCCACCAGTTTCCAGTTCCTGAAATGCATCCCACAATCTGGCACAGTTCCTCAAATCCACATTATCCCAGAAAGAAGTTCACATCAGATCCTGGTCCTGGACACCTTCCTCCTTCTCTCTAGACCATAACTGATCAGTTGCATGCCCATTTTTTTTCCCATCACCCACCTCCAGGACTCCACATGAGCCTTTCCCCAAGTCACTCCAATTAATTAAAAGCTACTGGCAACCCATCCTGGCATGCCAGGATTTCTTTTTCCAGCCTTGTAATACTTTCTGAGCAGATGTCTGAGAAGTTCAGCATGAAAACACCAGGCTGGCTGAGCCCCTTAGAGATCCAAGCTCATTTTCAATGCACTGCTTGGCATTTTCTCAGTAAGATTAAGAAAAAAATTGGTTTTCTGCCCCTCAACCCTGGGTCTGAAGTGCAGCATGTGCCTGTCAGAGACTGGAAGGACTGATGTCTCAAGACATTTAGGGATGGCTGTGCGTGTGAGAGTGAGCAGGTCAAGCCTTCCCCTGGTGAGGCAGTACCCTGCCCCCATACGCCCCAGCCTCTATTCCAGCCCTGCACTGGCACACCAGGTGCAGGGCTCCACTCCACCCAACCCAGCTTCTGAGAGCCAAATGACCAGAAGTCCCACCTGGGGCGACGGCTCACGAAGGCCCAGGGGTTTTTAAGGCTGACCATGAGTCCAGCACATGTCTTGACCCTACCTTCCTCTTGGAGTTTCTATCTGAACACTCCTGGAACCCAGGAGTTGGTAGCTATATGTGCTTTTCTGTATCTTTTCTGTCTTTCACTCCTAATTCCCTCTTCTTGGAACATTTTGAGTAACTTAACATGGAACAGGTTTAAAGTTTGCTAAGTTGGATGGGCTAAATTAATGCTGTGAGAAGCATTTTATGTTGATTGGATGTTCTACTAAGTCTTTTGCCAGAGTTTCCTGATTTTCCTAAAGTTTGCCAGTAAACTTTTGTGTTGTTTTAACCTCTTGAGAATATCTGGTCGGTATTTCTCCCATGTGTTTAACCCAGAGTACAGGAACCATTGTAAACACTTTCAGAAGTCTCATCGAGAGAGCTGACTAGGGCCTTACAGTGGCAGCCAACATTATCTTTCTCCTCCACACTCCAGAAGCTGCTGGGCGTTGTCCTTGCTCACAAGAGGGGCAATTAGCACTGGGAGAAAAGCTGGGTAAGATCAAGAGACCTCCTGTACCTCATATCCTCTCCCAATGTCTTTCCACCTTAGCTCACAAATTATGAGAAAGACAGTTTGCAAATACACATTCTTGACACAGGACTGAAATAAAAGTGACAAAGTTGTATTTGAACACATTCACGGATAGTATCTACTTATTTTTACTGAATTTTCTGCCTTGTGACAATACAGTGAGCAGTCAACTCTGAAATAAAAACTGAGGCAGTTGTTTCAGAATCCATTATGAGAGGGGAAAAATAAAAAATCTCAGAAATACCACTCTGAGCCCAGATCCTCGGAGCAGAACATTCAGTAGGCAAAACTTTTCATTGTGCATTTGCAGAACCAGGTTTTGGGACAGCAACCACGGCTATGTCATTCATTTTGGTCGTCCAGTATCATGGTAGGAAGGGCCCCAAAACCAACTAGATGAAGGGCATGAAGGAGACGATTTATCATTACCTTTCTGGAACAGAAGAAAAATTACCAAGAAGTCTGTGCAATTTTTCTACGTGTAGCCTAAGCAGAGTCCATCTTAGAAGTCTGGAGGAAATTATATACTTACCTTTTTAAAAATTATTTTTATCCACTCTTTGCAGTGAGTGTTATTCACAACATATTCACTACAGAACTCTGATTTCTTAAGGAGATGAGTTAATTGACTCTGGATTTTCATTTTCTCATTTTATTTTTTTTAAGGTAGAGGAGAAAAATATTTCAGGCAACAGAGAGAGGAAAGCCAGCATGATTTCAGACAGGCAGCTGCTATGCCACTATGTTGTTCTTGATATGATCTTACCCTCCAAGCACCATGGAAACTAAATTCCAAGGTAATGCTTACAGAACCCAAAAAATGCATTTTAAAAAAACCAACTCCCTTTAATAATTTAGCATACAGTTGGTTTTCAGTTTAACTAGCAAGCTTTCAGTCTCAATTGGCGAGTCTGTTGCAGCCTTAATTAGAGGCGTGATAACAAGCAGCCTGCCCAGAATGTGCTTGAAAAGACACAAATCCTTAATTGTGTGGCTTAGTTTTAATGCATCAGCTGAGTTGCACAGCGCATGCTCTGAGTTTGATCCAGGGCCTCTTCTAGTGGGAGTCAAGGGCTTAGAAGGGATTTGGTTTGTATTTTCCAGAGACTGTGAACCTGCAGATCATCTTAAGATTAATTCTGCAGCAATTCACAAGACAAAACTCTTATCTCCAGGTACTTTAAATAGATCCCAAAGGGACCAGAATTAATCCTTGATCAGCTGTGAGTACAGATGCTCTGTATAAAAGCATCTTTCTGTGAGCAGCTCCTTTCTCCGCAGAGGGGACACTCTCCTGTGCCCTACCAAGTGTGCAGCAGCCAGGGGATGCCAGAGGGATAAGGTAGAGATTCAGAGGAATTCCAAGCAGCAATAAGCCTGCATTAGGACAAACCCTCAGCCAGCAGCACACGACCCACCTCACCAGCTGGCAAAAGCCACCAAAAATGCATCCCACTGATGAGTCCTGAAACCTTCAGTGAGAGCAAGAGTGAAGCATCTACTTTGTAACAGTAACACAGGCACCTAAACAAGGGTGACCTTGCAGACCAGGCTGCCACCTTGAACTAAAGCAAGGGTCTCGCAGTGCACCCACCATACTCACCAATAACATAGGAGAGGATTAGGTTCCACCCTGTGATGAAGGCCCACAGCTCACCCACAGTTACGTAGCTGTAGAGATAAGCTGATCCTGTCTTAGGAACTCGAGCACCAAATTCTCCATAGCAGAGTCCAGCCAGCACTGAAGCCAAGGCAGCAATCAAGAAGGAGATAACGATGGCAGGTCCCGCATTTTCCCGTGCCACAGCTCCAGCCAGTACATAGACACCTGCACCCAAAGTGCTGCCTACACCCAGAGCCACCAAGTCAAACGTGTTGAGGCATCGCGAGAGCCGGCTGTCTTCTCGAGTGCAGTCCACAACTTTCCGACGAAGAAGCTGGTTTCCAAAATTGGTAATTTTCTGACACTCCATCTTCCTGTGTGGGCCTGCAAAAAAGATGCTGCCATCTTTATCTAGACCTGAATACCCTCCTACATCAGCATCACTGCATGGGTACAATGCCACAGCCCTGCTACATTTCAGCAAATGAAACTTTCCATTTTCTACCTTTTTACAGGGCAAAATGTCTCCTTTGGCATTTTATCTAGACTTACCATGGGGAATTAAAATAAACAACACCAAAGCATTTTCTGCTTCCAGCTCTCAGTCACGCGGCAAACCTTGTGCAATCCCAAGAGAGAGGTGATACTCCAATCCAGCTCCCACCCTGTTCCACCGTCACCCAGTCCACACACAAGTGGGCAAACTAAAAATGCGAATTCTGTTTTTCAGATTTCCTGTTCTGGGCAAGAGAGTACTTTAAAAGAGAATGTCCCAGTTGCCCCATTTACACTTCGGTTCACACTGCAGAGAGCTTGTGGAATGCACAAACCCTGTAACTACTGGGATGAATTCGAACATGAGGATGTTGCAGGGTACTCAGGATGTTGCTGATGGGTGCTCAGACTGAGGGAACAGCTACTCCCGGACAACCTCCTCTGTAAGATGTGTTGTGCAGAGATTAGATTTTCGCTGTTTTGTTCTACAAATCTACAGGCTGTGTGGCTACAGCCTACAATGATGAACTTCATCTTCCATCTCAGACTGCATCCTCTAGCTCCAAGAGCCCCACCCTGATATCCACACTGCACCATTAAACCTGGCTTCAGCAACAAGGCTTTAAAAATGTTTCTTCATTAATTGTGGAAAAGGAAAAAGGTTCTTTTATTTAGAGGCAACGGTGGACTGAAGCATACACTTTCCAGCAGTACACATTGCACACCGACATCAATACTATGCTGAGAAGAGTGTGCAGGTAAAAATACTCCTAAATGCAATTTACACTACAGTTCAGTAATATTGGTACTTCATCAGCTCCAGCTAAAACCCAGTGTAAAAGGTGGGAAAATACATGCTAAGAAACTTAATTAACTGAGTCAACTGTTAAATCCATGCTTCAATTTTGTCACCACAGCAACAACTACAAAACCAAAAATCCTCTTCACTTTTGCAAGACACCAGTCTTAAGTCCTAGCTTAAATCCCTTTCTCTTGGCTTTACACTATCTCCCCTACTATGGAAAGTAATTACAACAGCAGGAATAGGGCTGGGGATTTACAAGGCCCACTGTGTCAGGAATTGTATCCCGCCAACAGCTCTCAAACATGCTCCCAAACAGACATGGATTTAGACAAATAAAGAAAGACAGGTATTAGGCCAATCTTACAAAAATCTCATTTCATTAACCATGGGAGTTCCCAACACATACAGAGAGGGAACACTATCTTCTCCCTTCAGCAGGAAGACAGACGTCTTTACCTAAGTGCATTCATATGTTAGATTGTTCACCCAATCTCATTCCCAAATCCGTGTCAGCCAGGATTGCTTTTGGCTGGACACCTGCCCACCTCCCTAAAGCTGGGACAAGGCCGTCACGAATTCTGAACTGGATTAAATGGACAAAAAGATTGTGGCACTGAAGCATCCCCTATGAATTCTCTTGCTTTCTAGGATGACACAAGTCCTAGGTTTTGCTTAACGCCTATCAGTGATGCAGAAAGATCCCACTGCTGCCTTCATCATCCTATGAAGATCCCAGCAATGGGGCTAACTCAACCACTCTGCCCAGCAGTGGTGCCGATTCACATTCAGCCTGAGCTCCAGAAAATGGGGAGAATCCTAGTGCCATGCAGAAGAAAACAATGCTGCAGAAGGTACAAAAAAAGGCTCTCCAAAACAAAACAAAGAAATTCCTGCCATAAACTACAGCCAACTATGAGCAACATGTACAGAGGAGATGCATTAATGAATTTATTTATGTTCCAAAGTTAGTGTGAAAGGCAAGACCAGTTTGACTCAGAACCAAATTGGATTTCAGGACAAACACAGGTCTATTCTGAGGTACAGAAACATCAAGACATGTCAAAGGACTGCTGGTTTACTGTGTCCTAAGTCAATATTGATAGCAAGGTTTAGACATTCAGTGGCCCAGACAGAGGAGTTAGAAGCAATACAGAAGACTACAAGGAAGTCCTGGCTGAGGCTATTAAAAAAGACAGAAAAAAAAAAGAAAGCAGAGATAGCCCAGCTCAGGGAGCAGCTGAATGTTGAGCCAGGGAGGTCTGCAGAAATGCAGTGTAGCTGGACAGGGCTCATGTGTCCTTTGCACATAGCCCTTGTCAGGCCATGATGGACCTCTGAGGCTGAGCTGAACCAACCATAGGGGACCACCAGAGAAACTCGGAGATTTTCCTGAGACATTCCACCCCTGGGGAAGCTACAGATCCAGACCTCCCCAAACCACAGTGACTTATCCACTGTGTTCCACAGGATTTGCACCTCCAAGCTGATATCAACCTCGCTGTGCATACTGGCTTTCATCTTAAAAGGTGCTGATACATTTCTTATGAGGAAAAGCAAGGTGAGGGAGGAGGGAATCTTGCAGTGTTGGACCATGCAATGTGCAGAAGGAAAAGGTTTGTGATGCACACTTGTTCATCAGCATGTGGGTTTCTGTGATGTTCATCTAATGTAATGGGGCTGAACCCTAATTAGATAGCACTAATGATACACTTGATAGCAGTGTGAAGCGACCTACCGTCCCCACGCACTGCGCAAAGCTCCAAGGAGGTCGTGCTCTGTGATAGACAAAAGCAAAAGGCAGAGGTCAGGTTGTGCAGCCTTACATCATCCTTGTCCAAGGAAGTGCCATTTACCTTAAATAAATGTGGTATCCTGCAAAACAAACATGACTTGGTGGTTTTAGTTCTGCACCAAAAATGAAAGGGTAACTGGTACCAAATTCCCTGCCTTGTCACAGACACACATGAGAAATCACTTCCTTGGCAAAAACAGGGCGAGCGAGGGGCAATGTCTCCAGGAGAGGAACAGACCATGGTGCAGAGACGGAGGATCAGGGTGCAAATTTGTCAAGGTCCTGGGGGGCAGGGGGATATACAATTTATTCATTTTTAAAAAAAAATCTAGTGAATTATTTCAGTTTTATGTATCACTCAAGAGCATACCGGAAGAAACATATTCCAAAGCAATTTCATTTGGAAGCTCCCTTGGGCCTATCTACAGGTGTTCACAGCTGTACCGTGGCCACCAAGAATAAAGCAGAACTGCTTTTTATGGATAATTTGCTTAGAAGAAGGGCTATTTAATTATGATAGACTGGAAATTAAGACCAATATCCTGCAATTGACTTAATGCCAGCAGACAGTGCTCTTCTAGCTGATCTCCAGATCAAGGTATCAACTCCCTCTTTCCCAAAAAGCATCTCAAAGTCTGAGCATCTCTGTTGTAAAGAGAATACTTCCTATAGCCCACAGGTAACAAATAGGGAGCTGCGTGCAAGGCACAGTACCTGTGGCTGCACAACATTCTGTGGCCCTCACAGACAGCACTGTCATTCATCTCATAGGCCACTGATCACCATCCTAGGCATCTCTTACATGTTTTCTTTGCTTTTGAAACAGCAGGTACCAAATCAACCTTTCACTTTCAATTATATTCACTGTAGCTTGACAAAGAGACCTTCAATGAAGACAAGTGGGATTTTTTTTCAGGAGAACAATCTTTTGGTTTAGCAGGATGCAGTAGAGTCATTACACCTCTGCCCAAAACCTTCTCTGTATCATTTGTTATCTTTGCAAGAGTATCAAAGGGTGATTTTGGCAGAGATTATGATTTTTCCCCTCCTTAGAAGTTGGATCCAGCTGTGATTTCGCTTTCTGAAACAGTCATCCTTGACTTTGAAGTGACCCTTTGTTCTGAGCTGGTTCCACTCCCAACCTCACTTGAAAGATGAGACTTTTTTTTGAATGCAGTCAGTATTCCTGTGGCATAAAGCAGTCCTAAGAACATAAAACAATATGAATTATTCCAGAAATGTTACTTGATGGTACCTAACCACCTTCAAGCTGAGGAAACTTGAATCTGAATGAATACAGATCAGCTTTGTTCTGCACACATCTAGCTCCCACCCCTGCTTTAGCTCTGGTTTCTTCGATGAGAAACACTGAGCTGCAAGTCCTGGCCACTGAGACCTTGGGTAGGAAATGGCTTCCCCCCAAGGCTTTGGGTATCTCCATGTTTTGGCTGGAGCCGAGGTCTTTGAGAGCAGCGGGAAGCAAGGACACACCTAGGTAGCCCTGCAGGGTGGACCCCGGGCCAGGGGCCACATCCTTGGGTGAATCCTGTCCCACTGAAGTCAATGGCAAAGCTCCCACCAACTTCAATAGTCCAACTGCTACTGGTACTTGTCTTTTATTTACAGTGTATTTTATGTTTATTACTTTTGTTCCCTGTCCAACTTTTTGTGTCTTGACTCCATTGTATTTTAAATAAAATAAGACATTCTTCCTCCTTTTATCTAATGGTTAACATACCTATTATATCAGGTTGATAAATTTCCTTCCCCAGTCTTCAAAACAAACCCATAAGAAAATAAGCAATCTGCCATGTGGTTGACAGCAAGAAGTAAACCATAATAAACATCTGTCCAGCTAAACATAAAACAACATGTGTAAAAATAAGCTGACAGGGCACCATTTTACATAAGCAATACTATCACTTCCTCAACAATTACAAGTTGTTTCAGCTTCTGAAACGCCACTCGTTACCTATTTCAAGGCATTGCTGTTCCTGAGAATTTTCTTCTCCAGTTTGTGGAAGAGCATAAAACTAAATCTGATGAAGCAGAACAAGGAGTTTTCTACTAAGGAAAGAAGAAAACCTAAGCCGACCCTTGCCTGCATGTCCAACGAAGTCCCCAGACATATCCCTGGAGGACGACTGAGCAGAAATCCTCATTCAACATTGTCCCACATATGCTTATATCCATTTTGAAACATGTGGAAATGTCTACTGCCATCAGTACCCTTCACTCACAGCAAAGTCATGTCCTGTAGACAATCTGGTATTTGTTGAAGACCAAAAGGATGCTGAGGAAAAGATCCCACATACAGCTGTAAAATCACTGCTACAAGTCTGCAGAACTAAAAGACTGTGGAACAAAGAGCTTGTGCTTGCACCATGCAGGCATATTTGACAATGTGGAATGGTTTTCACCCTGTATTTTTAGTTCAAACATAGTCCCTGAACAAGCATGTAGTGATGATGCCAACCAGTTGATCAACACATGGGTAACAAACCCCTTTGGGGGCCCTTTTCAAAAGGCTGATTTTGCTGCTTCCATCCCCAAGGCAGCATCATTCACATAGAAGTCCTACACAGGAAAAGAGGTGGAAAACCTCAATTCCTACTGCTGCTGTTAGCATTACAGGTATTTTTGGGGTGTCAGATTTGACTGCAGACTCCTAAATGCAAAAGGTCATAATGTAAGTGACAAAACTAGAACTCCTGAATGTTTTCTGAAGCATCATTCAGAAAACCAAGTCACCAAGGCACATCAGTCCTGGGTGTGATCCATTCCAGTATAAATCAGGAATTGTGTCAGATATGTCCTTCCAAAATGTCTTGCCTTGAACATCTCCAATGTTTTATGTTACTCTGCAACAAGCAACAGAGCAGAGTCAAGATGGCTACAGAAGATGCTGAGTTTTCCCAACAGATATTTGAGCAGGTATCTCTGAACTTTTAGAAGCAGAAAGAAAGGATGTGGCATCAGACCCTAAGCTTCATCTGGCTGTGTCCCTGAAGTGGCTGCAAGTGTCCCCATCAGCTGTGCTGGAGAAGGCAGGTAGTTTAGAGAAGACACGCTTGGGACAAGTGCTGAGGACCAACTCACAGACTTGGATTGTAGCCATTTGCAGATGCAGCCCCCAGCAAAGAGGCCACTGAAAGCAAAGGCACAACCTGACCAAGCATTATGCAAACCTGGAAGTTATCTTACTATAGCAGCAGCAATGGCAAAGAGTCCAAGCCAAAGGCCACCAAAGTAGCTGCAATTCTTTGCATGTGTTTGTGTGTGAAAAGATATTGTCCTGCTGAAGTATTTCAACCAGAAAAGGAAGGTATTGTCTATCTGCTGTTAAATTGCTCCCTTCTTGATTATCATAATTTTATTTTTTTTCTTCATATGTGGGCAAATGTATGCATACACCTCAATATACATTAATCTAGATTACATTAGAGTGTGTATATATATATATAGACATAAATGTTATATTCTTTGCCAATTTTGTCATTAAAATTGAAGATCAGCCACTAGCAAGGCATTTGCTACTCAAAGGAAGGGAGCCACGCAGTTAAATATAAACGACACATTAAACGAAGCTACAGGCACACACAGGTGTGGGTGTGCAGTGTACACAAAACCCAATCTTATTCACCTGCTCAAAGGCACACTGAGGGGGATCATATTACTCCCCTTTGTTGACCAGATCCTTTAACACCATGAGGGAGGTGGTGCTGGGGGACCAGCCCACTGTCACAGATGGCTGGGCATGCTGCAGGTTGCTGTTCCTCAATCTCCCAAGTATCAGGGACATTTTCAAAGCAGCATTGCCCACTCCTCTCCAGGTGTCTCACAGACCTGGAGGATTTATTGCATTGGAAAAGGAGCAGTGAGGTGCTGTTTATAATTCCTATACCTCCCACTTACCAACAATCAGTTACTGAAAGGCAACCACCAAGTCCCACTGGATATGAAGAAGGTGCTCAAGCAATGCCCTGGGAGAATATCAGGGTGCTGCAGCTCACCCACCTGCTTTCCAAACTGTCATGGCTACTGGCTGTACCAAGGTCAGAAAACCTTTTCATCCCAGGACAACTTCCAAGATAGCAAAGACCATCCTTTTCCACGAGTTCAGATAAGAATTCTCAACTCAGCCAAAATTTCAAAGCAGGCAAACTTCAGTGTTTTGTCTCAATACCTGCAGAAAAGTCAATTTGGGTTATTTGTGATGATACACAAAATCCATTTTGAAATGAGCAGTCATTTTGACCAAAATTAAGGAGGGAGATTCTTGCTGTGGAAGTCATGAGAAGAGTACTTCAAGCACTCAGAATTCAAGCTTCAAAATCTCTAAAATGGAAGTTGTGATGCCTTTTCTTCTGCACAAAGCTCCAGCTGTGATTATCATCAAATATGGCACACAGTAAGCCATTCAACAGGGAAAAAGCTGGATAGACATTAACTCCCCTACTTACCTACTGCAGAAACATACATCATACCATGCTGAATTTGCAGTGGGGAATTTGATGTTACAATCACTTTCCAACTGCAGGCACAAGGAAAGGTTGGGACAGGATACGAGATCACCACCACCCAAACGTTGCAAAAATGGGTTAGGGAAACAGCTTTTAGACTCCAACTGGATATATTGCACCCTGCCTCAAAGCAGGGAAGACTTAGGTGCAGCCAGACAACATGTTTGTTTTGACAGGGTTAAATCATGAAGTCTCTCCCCGGACTACTGCCTATCATCCCACAGCTGTACCAGAATAACCACCCAGGGAATCATGCTGAAAACATCACCACTGAAACCAACTCAACACTGTGACTACAGCTGACCAGACAGCAAGCCACCACAGACAGCAGAGAGGGCAGAGAAGAGGGGTGTGGCACTTTCCAGGATAGATTCCCACCTGAGAAACACCATCCAGTGAAAGGTGCCTTCAGTGCCCTCAGCCCTTTTAGCCCACACTTCAAATTTCAGCTGGTGAGGATCCTGCCAGCTCAAAACACCACCCAGGTGTTTTGAGGAAGACAGAAGTACATTTGCCATCCACAGCTCCTCAGAGATAAAAAACTTAAGGAAACATCTTCCTGCCTAGCCAATAAAGAGCATCACACTACTCTAATTACATGAATCACTATTTTCTTATGAAAAAGCATCTAATTGTAAAGCCTCCCACCACCTCTAGCACAGTCTCCTCAAATAGCTCCTCACCATGACTTCAAATTACACCTTGCAAGAAAATTGCTTCCTTTAACTCCCTCAATTTGTCATAACATCAAAGGGGATCTCCACTGATAATTAAACTTCCTAAATGAAAGCCTGAGACAGACTGGCAGGGATTCACTTGAACCAACCCCTTGCCCATAATCTGCCAGGGACTCAGCCATGGTATTGAGCACAAAAAAATTTATGCTCTGGGAAACAGTATTAAATGAGTTTCTGTCTCCTTAAATACAGATAAAATGAAGACAGATCTTTGCTTAGCCAAAAGCCCTTTCTGTGTCATTCGGCACACACCAGTTGTGGTCCTTGGACAACAGGGCTTGGAAGAAGGTGGGAAACGTCCCTTGATAAGGAAGCAAGTTAGACAGCGACAGAAGTTGGTTTGTTATTAAAACAATAGTGGGGAAACAAACAAAACATTAAGAGCCCCAACCCTCATGCAGAACAAAAAGTATCCTGCACAGACATGGGACACATCCAATCAGACTGACACAAGAAAGGAAGGAGGGAACTTCCCCAAGCACCGTTATTTCACCAGGACAAAGGGCACAGCTGAGGTGGGATTTTCAGGGGTGGACAAGGGGAAGATCAAAGTGGGTATAAATAATTGGATTTTGGTACGTCCCCTGAGCAGTGGGGAACAGGTGGAGGCCAGCAGGTATGTCATGGTGAGCAGTGGCAGCTCCAGCTGCAGGCAGGGCCATGAGCTACCAGCAGACCCTGGTCACCCTCCCTTGCCAAGTGACCCATGAGCATCCTGCCTGTGTGACGGGCTGAACCACGGACCTGTGGCCACCCCTGTGGATCAGCATGTCTGCAGGTCAGATGTTTCTCAAACAGGCACACTCCCAGCATGGGTGCACCAATTAAAAAACTGTCCCAATTAAAAAAACGCTGTCCCAATTAAAAACTTCCTCCATTACCATAAAGGTAATTGAATTGAAATGAAAGATCCCTTTCCTTTGCAGGGAAAGGAGGAGTGTTGTTTCTGTGCAGGAGGTGAAAGAGTTTGAAGAGCTCTTTCAGAGGAAATGCTCTACAACAAACCTCAGAGGAAGTGCTCACACAAGGGAGAACTTTGCCTGTGCTGGACATATGCTCATTCAGGGAGGAAGGGGAACCTAAACTGTACATGGCCAGGTCATGGGGCTCCTTGACTTATGCCAAGGCGATTGCAGACTTTTGAGAAAGGTTTTGCTATCCCTGGGTAATTGTGTATGCAAATTGAGCATTCGGAGTCAGGATGGATGGGGCTTTCAGCAACCCCATGGCAGGTGGATTACACTGCACAGAACTTCAAAGGTTCCTTCCAATCCAAACCATTCTAGGATTCTATGAAAATTCAAATCACTACATCACTCCTTTAGGCTTCTGCAATCAAAACAAAGTAATTAGCAAGTAATTAGAATACATTTTTGTTAATTTAGGAGTTTTTCCACTGATTTGCAGGCCATTCAAGGGCTTGCCCCATGCAGAATTCCAAGTGAGACCTGCCAGCCCTGCACCCTGGTGTGGCTGTTGGAGAGTCACTCAACACAGCGGAATAACTAAGAAAAACTTCCCTCTTCTGAAGAAACCAAAGTTAATTTCATATTGAACACACCAGCTGAATTAAAAAATATATTACAACCTTCTGAGGGCACTTGCATGACTACAGACCTAATACTAAAGCTTCTCATGACTGTGATTTACACCATACAAAAGAGAAGCTGACCGTGAAAGAAGCTAAAATGCTTGCTTTTAGATTCAGTATTCCCACATTCCAGGCATAATGCAGGGGCTGGGGAGGGATCAGCTCCTTCCAAGCACCACGTGCTCATCATTGCAGGCACAGACAAGCACTTCACACCCCTTGGTTGCAGACACGTACTCTCCTGCAGCAGAGAGCATGTTGCACATCTGCAGTTTCAGGGGTGGCTATTCCAAGTAATTCCCACTGTAATGTTCTTCAGACAGGCCTCCCCCTGAGAGACAGTGCCCTGATGCACACTGGAATGAAAACAATGACTGAATCCTACCAGCTACTGCTGCCCACTGACCAGGGTCACTCAGTGCTGAAGGAGACAACAGACCATGACTCAGATGGGCCACCAATGCCTCAGCTGCTTTGGAACAGCTTGAGAAGCTCCCACAGGAGAAAGCCCTAAATGAGGCAGAGTGGGTAGCCCAACCCAAGGCAGAGGGGCATGCTGAGCACCATCAGTGTGGCCACACCCCCAGTATAACTGGGATATAGCAATGTTCCAACTTGTTCTGTCAGTAAATGACTCCCTTTCCCCGCCAGTCCACAACTCATGCCTCACCAGGGACCATGATTTTGGGATGGGAATTGGTTGTGGAGGTCAGACACAGAGCCTGGCCTGCCAGGACTACATGATACGCCTACATCAGTGTAGCCTAGACATACACCCACAGAAAAGTGGGAGCTGAAGATGGTGCAAGGAGGTTGAGCAGAGGAGATAAGCATGGGGCTATGTGGAAAAAAATTCAGTCTCGGAAGTGTTTTGCAAATTATCCCACAAGCCATCACTGCAAAGACTTCACAGCTCCTGAACTGATGGATTTACAACAAAATACCTCGGACAACTGCATCTCTTTTAGGTATTTAAGTCTAAAGTAAGTACAGAGCATGGTAAATCATACAAGCATAATGTTTGATTAGTATGTCAGTGGGGTAACCAACCAATCCTGTTTTCACTCACAGATATCAGAGCCTAGTTTTTATACACTTAAATAAATCTCATCAGAAAAGAGCTAAAACACTGATGTAGAATTAAATTTCACAGTGAGGTAGGTGTGGAGGGTTTTTTGCTTCGGGCAAATACTTGTTTCTTAGACACAAGTTCACCATTCAGCTCTCTCCTGCTCCCGGACAGGAGAGCTCTTGTTTAAGAGTTTTGCCTCCTCCTAACCCAAACATTCATGGCTGCAAGGCTGCTGATGGAGAACGACTTGGGAAAAGAGGCATCCAAACACAGCCCATTTCATTTTTATCTCAGAACTTCTATCAAAAGCATGACAAGAGACTTCCCACTCCCATTTCAGATCAAAGCAAGACTTGCTGAAGTTTGTGGGATTTTAAGGGGTTTTTTTCCCCTCCAAAAGCAAAGATTACACTGACCAGCTGAATGGTGAGCCAGACCACAAACAACACATTTCACGTCTCACTGTTGCCAGTGCCATGCAGAGGGATCCTACACGACCTCAACACAGGGCTCCATGCTGGCCAGTCCCCAAGAGGGATTTGGGCAGAAAACTTCTGCATGTGATAGTTGAAGGAGCAGTGAGAGCTGGGATGACACAGTAATACCAGGAGGTAAGAAATGCAAAATACTGGCAGACTTGGCCTGAACCTAGCCATGAGGCCACTGCAAAATACCGTGCAGACTCAGCTCCCTGGTTTGCACAGGGAGAAATATTACCTTTGTAGCCACCCTTGGTTTATTTTGCCATCTGCGTGGCAGAAAGCCAGGCCTTGCAAGCCACATCTCTCCATGAAGAGACCTTGTTCTGGCTCCCTTGGAAGCACAAGTCAACTTACAGAAGAAATTAACTCCCATGAACAAAAACCCAGATTTGTCACCTACTTTTTATTCAACCCCATCAGTGTAGTACTTATCCAATCTATAGGCTAAAATCTTACTCAGATTTCTGAATTTATTGGAATTGCCACCTGCGCCTCCCTGCCCTTCATGCAGAAGCCTGGCCCGCCCCAAAAAATGCTCCGGCAACCCAGTGACAGATAAGTGAAGCCACCCAGCACACAGTCCTGTCAAGGGAAGTTATACTACTATCCTTAAAAATGATTGTGTCCCTATGTCCTGGTTTGAGACAAATTTTGGGAGGAGACTCCGAAAAGCTGTCTCCTCTAAAAGGCAGAATTTCAGGCCCTCCCCCAAGCCAAGGTTCGAATTTAAAATCTTCTTGGAGGGACGTGAAAAAGAACAGTTTATTTAACAAGCAAGGTGCATGCAGGCATAAAAAACAAAACAAAACGAATAATATTAGACAGTAAACCTTCTCTGCTGTGGAGAAAGATGGTGGATTTTTTCAGAGTCTCTCCTTTCTCTCGTTCAGCTCCTCCCAAAGGTTCAGTCCGGCTGAGCCTGGGGGTCTGGCAGCTCCTGGCAAGGGTCGCACCAACTGTCTCTCCCGAAGATGGTCTGATTTTTTTCGGATAGGGAAAAAAACAAGCCGAACAGTCCAAAAAAAGAAAAAAAAACCCAAAAGAAAACTGTAATCCCAGTGGGAAGGGGAAAAAAACCCCTCTGTCCTAACTCACGGCTGGACAGACTACTGGAAGAGAAAAAAACAAAAAAACTTGCGCTTTTTCTCAAAGAGATAAAAACAAACCATGCCAGGTTTCTCCCTGCTAGCTCAAGGTTACAGGACCCATTCCTGGGCTTACGGAGATGATAGCAAAAAAATACAGAGCATAAAAATCACCCCAGGACACCCTATCAGCAAAATACAGTGTATGGAGTAAGTATGCACTTTTTATTGGGAGAAAAATTACTAATATCATCCAGCTGCTTAACATTTTAAAACATTATTATATTTTTCCACATCATCATTCTGGCATCAAAGGAAATCATTCCTAATTATGTTTATGGGACTGAGGGAGTGCACAGAGAGACCTAGATATGCCAGTCTCAGAGAAGTATGGTGAAATGTATAATGCAACACCTCTCAGAACATGTACAGTGCCATCTCTCCCTATGTCATTTACCTAGAACAAGAAACTTTGAAGTATAATAAGTTTTGCTGCTACAAGGTGCTTTAAGTGACAGCAAGAAGGAAACAAACAACTGACTGTAAATATTCTGCTTGGCTGCCCTGGGCTGGGACTTGCAAAAGGAAATTGGTGGTTTTAAAGCAAAGTAAGTGAAACAAATGATAATTACCATTTTCCCCCCAAGGGTCTGAACAGGAGCATGAAAGGCAAAGAGCTGCTGTTGTGTTTTTGATGGTGCCCTACACCATGCTGTTCTGCTCTCCAGGTATTTCCTTTGAAGGAAAAAACAGGTTCAAAAGTACTCTAACATCTGTGACAGTTTATCTGGAACAGCCAAAGGACAACAATGTGGCTTCATCACTTACACAAGTTTCTTTGGGGGTCATCCTTGTGTTTCTTCACATGCCAACCAGGTCACGAGGGGCAGGACTTCTCTTGACTAACTTCAGCCCACTCCAAAGCAGACACGGGGACTTAGGGTATCATCTCACCTGCTCTGTAAGCAACAGGCTAAGACAGGCACCTCCAGGCATAAATTTATCCCTTTGGAGGTGAGATGGGAGAGATGGCCCTCCAGAGTCACTCTAGCTACTGCAGGGCTCCACCAGACCAATGCTCGAGACAGAAGACGGGACTGCACCTAGACCCAGCTGAGGCAAAAACACCTCTGTGAATTTCGACTCGTCTTTCTGTGGTCTGTTAATAAAAGGATGTCAAAGTCTCGGAATCGTCTTAGGGGTTTTAACAACTCAGACTTGCACTTCTCTCACAAGAGCAACGACTCCTCCTTACGCTTGCTTTCCTCAAAAATGATGGAGTTTTCTGGAGGAAACCTTGGATTTCAGGACTGTCCAAGCACTGATCCTAGTGCTTCCAGAGCAAAGCATAAACATTTCACTTCTGCTCTTCTCCAGTTACTTAGCTATTACACTTTTCACTGTATTGCTTGTGTTGGTATCTTTCCTGAACTATAAAGCTGCTGGAAGCCAAATTTCCGTTCCCACCTCACAGAAGTTCTCACTTCCAAAATCCCAACAAACACCTATTGTTTTTCTCCTCCAAGACGTAGCACCTCCACCCTAATCCACCATCCATCTGATGACTTCTGGGTGTTGTGCCTTCATTTTGCTTACGGTGCCAGAACATTTTGCTCCTTTCTCCCAGCCAACTGCACAGCCAGAACAGTCATGCCTAATGCACCTGTAGTCAGTACAGACAGACATACAACGGTACAGCACGCTGCACTTCAAACGCAGAGCAGCCAAGCGCTGTACTCTTCTCAATGGCCTCTTCTCAGCTTTTGGAAGCTATAAGCACACAAACCAGCCTGTCCCTGCAACGTGAGACAAAGAGTAAGAGTCTTCACATCACATATATTACAGTTCACCCTGTTTTGTGAACTTTTTGGAGGAAGAAAAAGAAATAAAGTGCCATGCAGCAGCATCCTTTGCTTGGGAGTTATGTCACATGGGTCATCAACCAGCTGTATCAGGCAGTGTGCAACCCCAAGTAAAATTTAAGCAGCAACCTATGGATAAAAGACTATATTCTGGTTATGTGAGATAACTAATCCCCTCTGAAATATTTTCTAAAGATATAACACATTACTTACTTTGCAGTGATTCTTTTATAAAACAGTTTCAGCTAACAACGAAACAACCTGTAATACAAACTCAACAATGCATTTGTTCCAACTAGTTTATTTTAAGAATTTGTCACCTGACAAAAGCAAGCTATTCTTCAGCTTAAGGAAACTGTTCATTTATCAAATCAGTAATTTCTTGTACAGTGTGTTTACTCCTGCTGCATACACATCCAAATAAACATCAGTCCTACATCAGCATTGCCAAATGAAATTATGACTAGCATTAACAGTGGACTGATTCTGTTATGGTGTAAAGCTTGTTCTTTTTTCCCCACTTTCTTTCTTATTTACCAGGACTGGTTTTGCTTATCGACTCCAGATTTCACAGTAAACAGTTTGGGGCAGCAGATTCCTTGGAAGCATGTTCTCCCAAGCCCTGATTTCAGAATGCTTTACCCTTAAATTTAAAAAATGATTTTGCATGACATCTCTTTTATAGCAATGGGAAGTGACACCACACCACACCCCACAAATACCCCCCAAACTCAAGGCAAACTCACCTTTGGTTTAATCAAACCACTGAACCAACTGCCAACACAGAGCAGCACAGTTACCAGTGCAGACTTGTTTCCTCACAGCTCTAAGTGCATCATCTGCAGCTGTAAATGTCCCCAAGTGCTCAGTACCACCACTGCACTTTTACCTCCCAGACACCATCATGCTCGCTGCTCTGTGCACAGCACTATCTGTGCAGCACCTGCAATCACTTCACTCAAACACTGCTAACCAGAGTTACAAATATTTTCTAGAGAAATACTACACTATTTGCTTTGCTAGCTGAAACTTCAATGATATAACCTGGCTGCTAACACACATTAGCAGCCTGTGCTCCCAGCCCCACTTGAGGTGACACAAATCTGACTAGTGCTCTCTTAAAAGGCAGAAAACTGAAGCAGCAGTTGCCTCTGCAGCTGGGATGCCAGTGAGCAGCTGCCAGCAGCAAACTCTTCAGCAGGCACAACTGTAGCCACAGACGATGTGAATCCACACTACAGCTCCGTTCCTTCTCACTCATATTGAAATACCTGGTAATGTCTTACAGTCAGGTCCACACACATCCACGTGAGTCATGGCACACGCTTTCTCTTTTGACACAATGCCTTCCAGGAATAAGTAAATTATCTGGTATGGGGCATTTTAAACCGTCTACCTGAATCAGAACTGGGGATAAACCCTAGTTAAACAAAAAAGCTCATTCATAATTATATTTTTTTAAACTCCAGGTAGGCTTGTAATAAACTTTCTGGAGTGGATGACTCAAATAGGCTCTACATTTCAAGAAAACATAGCTTGCTCAGGAAATGAGGGTAGTAATTAAAAGCAAGTCCTCAAAAGCAAGATATTAAGTGAAATCCTCATTCTTAGAATTTAAAATTTAAAAATTTAAAAATTAAATGGGCCACTAAGATCTACAGACATCTGCAGAAAGAGTAAGTCACCATCTTTTCCTCCTGCTCACTCTCCACTGGTGCTTTTCACATCGCAGATATGGGTCAAGAGAAGAGAATTAAACTGATCACTTTGTTTCTTACTCATTTAAAGCTGGGATACAACCTGAGGTGACATTTCTGAAAGGTTACCAAAGGCTCATTAACCTGCCCTCAAGGCTGAGGAACTTGCTAGATCCAGAGTGAATAAAAGGTAGCGGAGGCAGTAATTGCAACAACACCCCTGCCCTCCTTCAGTAGAACCATGTTCCTCCCTCTCTTCTTTCCCATCTGCCTTTTCCTTCTTTTCCCACTACTCCTTTTTTCCCTCCCTCTTGCACACACCAGGCCACCAACTATGCTCAACACCAGCTAGACTGGCACTCGCTCCTGTCATCTCAGAATCATGCTATTGTTAAGGTTGAAAAAGGACTCCAAGATGAGCATATCCAACCATTTACCATGTCACAAAACTTAAAAGCAGAGACACAGAGGTCAGGCACACCATCATGAGGGTGAACACTATCTGCCATCCGGCAACAGATTACACAGGAAAATGAAGGAAGGAAAAAGGAGGAAAAGAAGAAGGAAAAAAAAAAGAGGGAGTGACAAATGTTTCTCAACAATAGACCTTGGAACTGGTTTCTCCAGTAACGGGTTAAAGAGTTACTAGCTTCCTTGTCTCTGAACTAATTCCTTCCATTTGGGAAAAAAATGGCAAGAATATACCTCACGAGGAGTCAAGAGCATATTGCGTCTCGCCCACACTCACAACTGAACTGCTTGAATTAGAAGCCTGGTAAGCCTCAGGTTTCTGTTCCCACTCAAAATAAGAAGTGCCTCCTGAACACACCTCCACACCGTTAAGCACAGCCCTACAAGCAACAAGGCTCAAAACCTTACAGATACCACCAAAGTGACATAAATCAGGGACTAAACGCCCATTTGTTTCCCTGCTCAAGAAAAGGCTTTATTTCAAAGCCAATGTGACCATCTAAAGCATGCACGAGACGGAGCACAGTCAAGGTCTGTCCCTGCCACATTGCTCAAAATGCAAGATATTCAAAACACTTGAATGCAAAATAATTTTCAAGACTTGTGGCAATGCACAACCTTGCTCCTGCTTTGTGCCAGGGTCAGCACTGGCAGCTATGGAGCCTATGCTATTACAGAGTCCCTCCTCTTTTGCATTATATGAAAACCCTGTCCAAAAAACATGTCAGCTGGCTGCTGAAGGCAACAGAAGTCCACAGAGTACTTGATCAGAATGTACTGCCTGTTCTTTCCAAGTTTTCATTGTATTTGCCTCTAACTTGGAGACAGCAGACAGTCAAGCATCAGTGAGAAAATTAATAGCTTCAAGAAGCACTGCTGTCCCACTGCAGAGGGTCCCACATGACACCTGCATTGCCGTGTGTGACCACATCTTCACCACATGCCCCCAGAGCTTAGCAGAGTCCACAGAGGTGGGCAAACGGAGGCCGGGTAGGGTGTCCCCTGGTTCAGCTGATGTTGGACATCAGCATGAAGTTGTTGCTCAAGCACAAAGTAACAGCTGCAAATGACCACAGGCGAGTGGCAAAATCGCTGGGCTGAGAGCCAGCTAACTCATAAAGCTGCATCACCATCATCACCGCAGCTCTTCTGCCCAGATCTGCACCGTCTGTAGAGCTGGGCCTGCCTTTCTGCCACAAGTCTATACAGCACCTACAGAAACACCACCTTGCTCTAGCAGCTGACAACGGAACTAACCAGCAATTCCGTACGTAGTTTCAATCTTCCTCTCCAGCCGTAGCTACACATAAATTTTCTCTTAAAGACTTTTAGTGGGTTGCTCGTGGTACCCCATCTGCCACACACATTCACAAATACATACGCAATAGGACACCCATCTGTTAGCCAGGACAGCTGGGCAGTCCCTCGGGAGCTACCCTGGACACGAAAAGGCCGTCAGGGACGCGGCCCAGGGTTTCTCCCTGGCACCTGGGCCTTCACCTCCAGCACATCATGTTCCCTGCTGCGCTGCTCGCACGTAAGAGAGAAGATAAGCAAAGAAAGGGATTAGCTCGGGAACAGGCACGCACGGATGTGTCCTTCCCAACTCTACCCTGGCCCTTTCCATCCCTGGCGGAGGGCAGGCGTGGTCGGAGGCGGCGATGCCCACTTCCGCGAGGGCACACGCTCGCCAAGCGCCAAGAAAGGCCCTTCCCGCCGGCATTCTGGGGGCGGCAGCGGGCCTGCGATACAGCCCGGCAGCCTGGGGTGGGACTCAGGCGAGGGGAGGGGAGCGCCCCGGGAGGACCGTGCCGTGCCGTGCCGTGCCGCGCGGGTACGCAGGACGGCAGCGGGCCCGGGGCGCGCCGCGCCCGCTGCATCGCGCAAAATGGACGCACCGCGTGGGGCCGCCGCCCGCCCGGCCCCGGCCCCAGCCCCAGCCCCATCCCTGGCCCTAGCCCAGGCCCTGGCCTCGTCCCTTATCGACTTACTCAGACGGCCGGCTGCGGATGGGGAGGCTGCGCAGCGGCGGCCCTGACTTCCCCGCCGCCGCTGCTTTAGATCTCCTGCGCGGGCCCGCCCAATGAATGGGACGCGCGCCACGTGGGGCTCTTCCGGTACAGGGCCACCTTCTTAAGGCTAGTAGTAGGTCTTCTGATGCCCGAAAAGATAGGCTGGAAATAGAACTCCATAGATGGGTGTCAGTAGAGCCGGTATTTGTTTATTGCAGCGCTGGAGGTGAGAGGGATTTCTGCGCCTCACTCACCCACGTTTGTCAGGTGCTGTGGTTTATTTATACAATCAATATCGCTATGTCATTGTAACATCACCATATACGTGATTGTCAGGAAAATGAATCCACAAACACCAGAGGTTTATGTCCAAAAAGGAGACAGGCGTCCCGTAACTTTATTCAAATAAAGGGAGAGATCATGGGCATTTCCCATGGGGTCTCTCAAATTGTTGAAGGACACAGCTTCCTTTTCATCCTAATTTCCTGGCCATATTTCCCTCTCTCCATTGGCTGAGGAACATGAGAAGTACATACTCCCCGAATCACTTAATACAGACCCCCTTCCAATGTGTGCCCCTCTGCTTCTTTTTCCTTGTGTCTCTGTTCTTTTTCTCTAAGTCCAGGAATTTAGCACAGCCTCGGGTGAGGAACAGTCTGTGTCAATTAGTGGAATTCCTATAGAATTTATGGTTCCTCCCATTGCTTCTTTCAGCATCTGGCTTTATCTACCAGCAGGCTCATAGTTTGTTTGTAAAGACACTTCCCTCTCATTCCTTTCAGAATTAATTTACATAAGGTTAAATCATGGCCACAAATTGTTCTTTTGCAGTGCACCTGCGTTTCCCCAGTTTAGGTGGTCTTGGGGGTCTTCTTCGATGAAGGCTCAAGGTCTTCACATCTGAACTTTTCAGCTTTGTCTTCGGAGCACATGCAGTTATGGTGTTTCTCAGTCCTTCTGGATTTAAATGGTCTAAATTCTTCATTTTGTGGTTAATTGGCTTTATATTTGCCAACTTCTCATTAGCACATCCTGCTACTTTCTAATATGGTTATACGTATCTACTTTTGAAACTATCCACCTGGCGAGTTTTTGTTCATTTAAGCATTAAGCTGTTAATTATACATTAGTTAGTACATAGTATAAAAAGTTATGATTCAGATTATATAGGTATAGAAAATTATGATCTAGTTTGTATTAGTATCTTATAACTCAATTTATAACCCACTATGGGGTAATTGTCCAGTGCACTGCAGGATAGACAGAATCTGAACATAAATGTTGAAGAAACTGTCCCAAAATAAAGTGGAATTCTAGAAAGGAGGAGAGTGATAGTTAAGGAAAGAAAACCAGATAAGCAGTGAAGAACATCTGGCTGAGCAACCAATTCAAATTGCACCAGAGAATGTTTAGATTAGATATTAAGAAAAACGTTTTCACCAAAAGGGTTGTCAAGCATTGAAGCAGGCTGCCCAGGGAAGAGGTGGAGTCACCATCCCTGAAGGTATTGAAAAGATGTGTAGGGACACTGAGGGACATGGTCTAGCGGTGGACTTGGGTTAATGGTTGGACTTGATGATCTTAGAGGTCTTTTGCCACCTAAATGACTCTGATTAGAAAAAGATTGGGACATTACAGTGCATCCCAAAAGCCATGTTAGACTGCTGCATGGAACTAATGGTACTAATGAAATAAAAAATACTACCCAAAAGAACTGTGTCTTTCTAGCAGAGCACCTTACTTGAAAAATATGTAGGATGTAGAAAGTGATTATGAAGCTGTAATCAATCAGTGCTGAAGCTGGAGTACTATGTTTATTTTGACATTTAACCATAAAGAAATCGATCTACTTGGTGGAATCCTGAAAAAAAAATCCAGTAGGAACCACATTTGTTAAAGAAAAATGTAAGGAATAGTTTTTCTTTTCCAGAACAATGGTAGAGCAGTAGAACAATCCTTCAATGATTAAGAGGCAAAGGCATAAACAATAAAGAAAGGAAGAAGCTGTTTAATGTCAATTACAACTGCACCATGCTCATTAACAATTACCCGCTGGAGAGGCTGGAAGACATTTTGGGGGTAAGCATTCACAAAAACCCCTAAAACAATGTTTTACTGCTGTGTTTCTTCATCAGCTGCTTCATGTGAGATCCACAGCTACACCTGTCATGTTGCCATCTGCTTTTGCCTGTCACTGCCATAGAGCCCTGGTTCATCTCCTGTCTTATTAGTAGATGTAGTTGCATAAATAAGGGGAGTGGTGATCTGAGATAATGGCTCCTAAAATTGTTCTGGAAAAAAAAACCCTCTTTTATACCAAGCTGAAGTACTCAAGAAAACCAAGTACCAATTAATAGGAAAAAAATCCAACCAAACAATTGTTCTGAAATTTCTCTTCTTCTTGCTAGAATTAAACTCTGTATTCAAAAATCATTTGTCGCACCATAATCCTTCCTTGCTCTTTAATTAAGCAGCTGGTCAGCCTGTCCTAGTTCATTTTAATTTGTGGAACCCAGGAGTGGCATTATTTCATGTTCTTTTCTATCCTGGGCCGAATTTTGCTTCTTTTCAACCTGCTATTTGTTAGCTTTCTTTTTCTTGCACTGAAGAAGACAGTGAACAATTCACACCTACTTCCATCTCTGTGTTTTGCAGATTTTTATATGTCTTTATGAAATAGGTATTTAACAAGATCTTCGTACCTAGTCTGGGAAGATCCAGTCAACTTAGTCATCCTTTTCATAGAAGTCATTTTATGCTTTTGGTCATCCTGTGCCCTCGCTGGACCTTTTGCCATCTAGTTCTAAGTAAGATACCTAAAGTGCACTAGCTGAATCATGATCTAGAAAAACCTGGCCACATCCCAGCCATCTGCTGGGAATGGTCCCTGGGTAAGAGGATTTAACAGTGCGCGCATTAACCATTCTGTTCCATAAGCATTTTCTGTCTTCAGCAAGCTTAGTAGACTAATAAAAAAGCAGTCAAAAAAACAGCTGGTCGTGGAACAGCACTCAAGGGACATGCCCTATATTTAACCAGCAAGCATAGATGTGGGCTGGATGTGTGAAACTATGTATAAGATGAATACAGCCATGCCTACCAGAAAAGCGTGATAGATAAGGCAGTGAGGAGGGCAGAGCTGCTTTGACTAAGCAGTTTGTCATCTCCTGCAAAATTTATCAAGCCAAATTGTGAAGATGTAACAAAATGTGTAAATGGGGAAATGCAGCAGTTGTCTACCACTTTAACCAAAAAACAGTTACTCAGTGGTTAATGACCTCTAAGAGTACAAGACTGAGGTCATCCAAGATGTCCCAACAACATCTGAGTCATTTATATCGTCCCATCTCAGAGGCTAGACTTGTGTTACTAAAGAAGATGGGCCTGTTCTCTGTCTCTGAGGACAGGCTGCACAGCACAGCTTACATCCATACAGCAAAACCTTCTTCCCTTCTAAAACAACTCCATAGCAAGGTGACCACCTCCAAACTGCTCACTGGGAAGAACAATCTGCTGCTGTCCCATGAACTGTGCACAGGCATTTCCTGGGAGAGGGCTGTCTTGCCTAGACCATACCTGTAGCCGGAACTGTTTAACACCATAGGCAATTGAAGACTGGTACACCATCCTAAGCCCTCACCATACTTTATTTGCTGATACAGGTGTAGCCAGGGAGGCTGGAGCTTTGTTGTAAACCTAGAACCAGACAAGACAGTTTTGGGCAGGTGGCTTTGGCATTTCATCATGAGCAGCTCAGATACCACACCATTTATGGTAGATTTTAGCCCCTAGAACGTGACTTTCTCTCATTTACTAGACGAAAGAATAAGACATCTTCCTCAGCATTGTACATTTTGTTCCCAGAGCTAAATTAACTTCCTGGCATTACAAGCGTGCATACCCCCGCTAGGTCTAGCCCTTGATGATCCAAAGTATAGTCCAAATACTGTGTTTGATCTCAGCCTCCTACTCTGTACACAGCAGCCACACTTCCTTTCTAAATTTTATTTCTATTTATACAGTTAACAAAACTTTCCACATTCATCTTCACAGATCTTTGCAAGGTCTACTCAGCTTGACTTTTGGCACCAAAACTGTATTCCTAGTTTTTGACCTTCAAAACATAGCTGCATAGACTGACTGACCTCTTTATCTGTTCCCATAGACTGTTTACACCTAGCATCCTTCCTTGGACAGTCATTCATCCAGGTAACTCCAGAGAATGTCCTTGTTCATTTTCTCCTTGTTTAGCATGCAAATTCCAGGAAGATCTTCTACCTCTGATGTAAAATCTCATACACCCTCATATGCAACCACAGGGCTTGACAAGTTGATTAACTCTAGTCACTACTTTTCTTAAATATCTTGATGTTTTCCCTGTGGAAAAACAAACAAACAAACAAAACTCAGAAATATATTTTTTAACCTTTTCCCCACACCGCATGTGAGCAGGCTGTGCCTATGACCACCACTGCTAAGTACAGTGTAAATGATTAGGGTGGACCATGTTGGGATCAAGGGCGTGTTCACACCTTGAATCCCCAGGAACCGGTGAGGCAGGAGCAGCCGCCCGCCCGGGGATCAGCCCGGAGCCCATCCCGGGGCCCATCCCGGCGTCCATCCCGGGCCCATTCCGGGCCCCATGCCGGAGCCCATCCCGGCCCCTCCCGGGCCCCATGCCGGGGCCCATCCCGGCCCCTCCCGGGCCCATCCCAGGCCCCATGCCGGGGCCCATCCCGGCCCATCCCAGCCCCTCCCGGGCCCTCCCGGGCCCTCCCGGGCCCATCCCGGGCCCCATGCCGGGGCCCATCCCGGCCCATCCCAGCCCCTCCCGGGCCGGCGGCAGAGCCGGCAGCGGCGGCCCC